>WOVY01006830.1:0-38947 GCA_013436015.1 Rhipicephalus annulatus | reverse complement strand
TTGACTGCTGAAATCAGTTTTTCTTCTAATTTCACAATTTCTGAACTTTGAGCAGACTTAACTTTTTTACACTTCTTAATCGATGTATTTTCTTCCATAAAGAACAAGTGCAATGCTACCGTATGAGAATTTAGTGACCGCTGCAGCAAAATTTTTTGACAGAACAAATATGCTAAACATCCAAAAATACCTAATTCATGAATTGCTGGACACAAGTTAAAAGGAGGATAGTGTAGCTTTGCATATCTTTTGCCTTTGTGCTTCATTTTAAGGTAATTTTGGTGGCTTTGTACAGCAGCATTATTCATTAAAATTACACCGGAACACGCGCTTTGTCACAAGTATCAGATTTGAAGATAGTGTAAAAAAAAGGCAATTTTCAATTTTTTTGTGGAACTTACTTTGGTTATCCGCATTGTGTCGTAGTCACAAAAATGTTCTGAAAAAAAAAATACACTGCCCTTGAGCCACAGTTAGTGCGGGCAGGTGCCATTGTTTCATCAGAGCCACTAGGATAGGGAGTGAAGTCCCCAAGCATCCGACTATAAAGTTCACAGAGTGAATGAGAAGGAACGTAGCGCTGTGAAAAGTGCGACTTCATGCAACAAAAACTGTGTTGGGGCATGGTGCACGCATGGTGAACCACAGTGCACCAAACTTGGTTTACTAGCCTTTTCAGGCTCAATGGGAAAAAAAAGTGTTTGTGTGCAATCAGAGTGCTCCACATGCACAACGCATTAGTTTTTTGCAATGCACTGCAGAACAATGTTTCTCGTCACTTTGGCTGTAGTGCCTCATTACGACGCAGTGAGGAGGGCACTAAGAATGGGAATAGGCCAGAGTTGTTGCAAGATGTTGCTCACTTTGTCCCTTGCTGTCGCACATGCAAAATATTTTAAGCAATACTATCACCACTAACATTGATATATTGACCTGCAATCATTCAGAGTTGTCTATGATGTTGCTGTAATCCAAAGAGAAAAATGAATCAAAATGTGAGCAGGTTTTTTTGCGTGCTCGCTATCCATTCTACTTTGCTCTAAAATTGTTCCAAGTTTCAAGGCTCCTAGGTAGGTAATTTGTACTTGGTGCACACAGCCTGCAATAGACCAGGAACCATGGTGGAAAACGGAATTGCAGGGATCGCATCTCTGATTTATATATTGGAATGGCCGCAACTGTACATATCTCTTTGTGCTTTTGTGTACATGGGATATTTTTGCTCATCCAGGAGGGAACAAGCATCACTGAAAAGCTTGCCGAGTTGCCATCAACGCCTACAATCATTGCACTGGGTGAGTTCCCTTGTCGATATCATTATGTGTTGATTGTTGTGCGAGGAGGTCAAGTAAATTGATGACATTTTACAACATGAGTGTGAGCCTAACTCCAGCTACAAGGTGCAGTAGATACTTATACACTTAAATAACAGATGTTGTCGGAGGAGAAGAGTGGAAGATGAGGGCAGACCTGCAACTGGGTTTTATTCAGTACACTCATGCAGGGAACCTGCGTTCATTCTGATAGTCTGAGTGAAGTATCACAGACACAATCATTGCTTTTGTTCATTAGGAAAAAAGCCTAGGCAAGCTCAAGTGCCATTGGGTCACAACTGCATCTCAATTCTTGTCTTTGCCAGTAAAGTCTGCCATGGTTTACTAAAAGTAAAACAATTCGTATGCATTTAAGTTGGGCAGGTGAGAACCTTGTCTGGTCTTTATCAAGGGCTGGTGTTCCCTACATCATTCATTTATACATTGACCTGTATGACCAATGTTAACATTCCTCCATGTCTGAGTGACTTCGTTATCCTACTTGACGAGCGCACGTCGAACTCAGTGGGGTGGCACTTAGTGCAATCTTGCACACCTCATAGAGGCAATGCGGGGTCTTAGCATTTACCCTTGAACGGCACAGAAGAGTAACCTTCACCCACAAACTAGCTCACCAGACAAAATGCTGTGCTTTAATATTAACCCAACTTTAACATCAGATCATACATTCTGAACATATTTACCACGAGCATGTGAAGACTTATTTTATGATTGTGCGTATTCGAAGACTGAAAAAGGCCATTGCACATTTTTTCAAAGGAAGCCTTGGAAAAATTTTGGGAGCGTACAAACCACTAGTAGGGTGTGTAAAATTGCACTAAGTGCCACACCTTTTAGTTTGTTAGTTGCTTATCAAACCAGGAGGAATGTTTACATCAATCAAACAGGCCAATATATATATGAACGGCGCAGGGAACACAAGTTGTTGATTCCTGACAAGGGTCTTATCTGCCTCTGACTTCAGTGAAAGTCCATTGATTACTTGTCAGAAACTATGACAGCCATTACTGGCAAGAATGAAATTCGGAGATGCAGCCTTGACCAATTGGCTCCTAAGCTTGCTGAGGTCTTCTTTTTTTTTTTCAGGAGGAAAATGATTGGGCCAGCGTATTTGGCTCAGATTGTACAAGAATTAATGCAAGTCTATGATGCATAGATGAGGAATTTGCAGACTGTAGCGTGTAACCATACGTGTTCTAAATGAAGCCCATTGACGAGTCTGTACCCATCCTTGTGCTCTTCTCATATGTTTCATTTGAACCACACCTTGATAACCTTAAGGGCTCCAACACGAAAAAGGGCAGCAGGTGCGAAGGTGGCCAGAAGTCTCGCACAAGTGTGCACACAAAGATAATGAAGTTGGCCCAGAAGCTGCGTTTCAATCAGTGAAAGTGTGAGCATGAATCATACACATTTTCTGATGATATCCGGTTATTAGAGCTGAATATTATCTTGATTGTGGCTTTGCATTTTCAATTTAATTTGTTTGTAAGTATTATGAGCCTGGCGTTTTCTTTTTTTTTGTCCTTCGGAGTGTAGTCAAAATATACTGCTATTATTTCACAAGAGCCAGCACATGAAAATGCACTCTCAATTGAGATTTCTATATACTGTGAATTGTGCCAAGGACATATAGTATGTTGTGAAAAGAGAAAAATGGAAGGTTTGGCCTTAATTTTATCCTAGTTATCAATCTCACTGATGCTTCGTTAAAGAACCCCAGGTGGTCGAAATTTCCGGAGCCCTCCACTACAGCGTTTCTCATAACCATATGTGGTTTTAGGACATTAAACCCCATATATCTATCTAATCTCACTGATGCTTATGTTAAACAGGGTTTGGAAATTCATTCATCTAAACCAAGGGCATACACAGAACTTTTTAGGGGGAGGGGGCCCTTTTTGATCTGAACCAGAGGTCTGGGCAGGCAAATGGTAATTTTGCGCTAAGTATTTCATGGAGAAAAAGTTTGGGGGGAAGGAGGGGAGAGGCACGGGCCCGGTGTGCCACCGCCTGGCTACGAATAAGTGTAGTGTATATTCACATGATGTTTCTTAGTTCAGGTCAAGCTCTTTCAGTTTTTTTTACAGGATCCTCAACCCCCCCCCCCTCCCACCTCAGCATAGTGAAAAAAAACATTCTGTGATCAATAAACAGTGCTTAAAAAAATTTCACTAAAGCTGCTGCTTGGGCGAGTTGGTTCATGATTAAAATATGTGCCGTCTTTTTTTGCGCTGGTAAATCTATATTAAGAAAGTTCAGCCATAATTTGTAGCTATATGTGGCACATAGAGCTTAACAGCAGAATGCAAAGTTGAAAATCAGTATAGGTATTCACCCGTGCATTCTGCTATACAATAGCAACAAATATTTCTGAAAATGTAACTGCTCATTCTGAGCATGATCAGAGCCAGTGGGAAACTTCTCAGGAGCGCCGGGCAGGCCCTATACATCCTGTGCATTTTTGCTGATTTTAGGTAGTTTTCTCAGTGACTAAAAGGGATATTCATATAATCCATACATCATTTTCTTCCAAACTTTTTGCTCTTTTAACTTCATAATATAGAATTTTTGTGAATTTTTTACCACTAGAGCTTGACTTTTGAGTTAATTGGCATCTATGAAAATTTGTAACACAATAACGGTAAAGTGCATAGCTTCTATTTTGCTTCAGTAGCTGTATACAAAAAAAATAATCAACTGGTTATCTTAAAATACATGGGAAATAATGGTAGCTAAGTAATAAAAAAACTGTTTTGAGATATGGAATAAAGTTCAAAAACAGGTGAAAAGTGATCGCACTGTCAGAAACACTGTTCAATTATTTTGTTTAGTAGTTACAAGCTTGGTAATCACTGCCAAAGTCAATTTTTCGCCGTGGAGCCTCTCGCAATGCTTGTCTTGTTTTTTTTTTTTTGTGAGATGTCATTCAGCTCTATCTGCAACGTATCGTCAAGTGTGGTCAACGATTTCCAGCAAATTCATTGTAGTTTGGCCAAGCTTCAATCCTATCTCAGAATAGAGGCTCGTGTGATACTACCATTATTAAATGCAAAAAAATATTCAATGTCGCCATTTCTAGGACTCTCACCCTAAACAAAGAAAGGAAAGATTCTGTGACTCAATTCCCATTAACTCAACACTTACACTGAGTCGTTCTCACACATTGTTATTCAGTTGCATCAGAAATATTAGTCCATGTCCATTAGAGCATACCCGTTGTCCCCATGTATATACGTGATTCACCTCGAAAGATGCTGAAAAGGCTGGGAGGTTTAACAATAAAGAGCTTGCTGGTTCAGCACCTCAGTACGTCACAGGGATTTATTCACATTAACAAGAAAACTGTACGGGCTTCAACGAAATTTACACTTCCTCAGAACCTTCTTTACCCCCAGCATCTAAGGTTATCGACAAGCACGGCAAATGCAAGGTGTAATGATGCTAGGAGCTGAAAGTGTTCCAACCTATGTATTCTGAAGGCGGATTGTGAATACAAAGGTGCACAGTGTCTTCGGACTGCTTTAGAAGTTACCCGACAATCTTCTATACACAGCTGACTCTAGACAAGCATTTTGACTTTTGTACGTCAGAAAATTAGGCCGTAAGCATAGAGCGAATGCAAGGGGCTTGCACTAGAGTGTGTTTTCACTGGCTACTTCCTTTTGGAAAAACTGGTTTTGAGCCACCAAAAATGCTGTTTATGAAAAGCACGAATGTGGATGCACAAAGGGACACCCCTCCCCAAATTGCAAAGAAAACAAAGCGATTTTTTTTTCACATTTTGCTCTACCACGTGCCCCTACTTTTTGTATCAAGGGCCATATACATACACAGAGAAGGCATTATAAAGTGTGTGTAAGTTGCTTCTTGCATTCATTTGATCACTTGTTTTTCACATTCTTTTCAGGCATAAACATGCTGAAGTGATGAAGAATGGTGATGTAGCAAGCTACAGCACATGTATTATATGTAAATAAATTCATCTGTGTTTTGTTAATGTTGCATTATTATTTATATGGTATGCAGCAGCAGGGGTGGTTTACACACACACAGTACATAAAGACTGCATTAGTGTAGGTTGAAACAGTACATAAAATTGGACATAAAACTCAATCATGAGAATCTACAGGCAGCCACATAAACATTCCATTCCATCCCGTAAAACATCGGCTTTTCGACAGTACTGGTCAACAAAAGCTTGTGTTAGTTTTTCACAAATTAAGTTACTACCAAAACTAAGTTTATTTTATGCTCAGTGAAACAACTCTTTCCTTCAAGGCAAAGAAACTACACAAAACCTTAGTCAAGCACAGAAAAGCCATTAAACGAAACCAGGTGTTTACTGAAGCTTCTGTTTTCATTAATAATAACGGAATAATTTACAGCCAGACTGCTCTACAGCGATCTCCGTTTATTCCTCCTCTAAATACAGCAAATTCTGTATTCCTACAAACAGAGTCATGATGTGTTTGAGATAACAGATTTGCTGTGTTTGGGATAACAGATTTGCTGTGTTTGGAATAACAGATCTGCTGTGTTTGGAATAACAGATTTGCTGTGTTTGGGTTAACAGATTTGCTGTGTTTGGGTTGACAGATTTGCTGTGTTTGGGTTGACAGATTTGCTGTGTTTGGGTTAACAGATTTGCTGTGTTTGAAATAACAGATCTGCTGTGTTCAGGAATACAGATATGATGTGAAAGAGAATACGGAAAAATGTATAACAGAGACTT
This sequence comes from Rhipicephalus annulatus, assembly GCA_013436015.1. NCBI lineage: Eukaryota > Metazoa > Arthropoda > Arachnida > Ixodida > Ixodidae > Rhipicephalus > Rhipicephalus annulatus. The sequence goes on along the minus strand of WOVY01006830.1, from coordinate 32,878 downwards.
CGTGATACGGAGCCTGCTGTTACTCATTTACAGAATGCCTCCGGCAACGATTTACCAGCAGCTTTTGCTGTGTACCGAGACATTTTTTTTTACAGTGCAGGTAGAAGCAAACCACTATGTTCCAACCTTTCAACTACGTGCTGTGGTATTGAGCAGTACACACACGCCACACGTGTATCGTAACCGTGTGACAAAACTAGACCCGGCCCGACGACGAAAATTGAAACTCCGGCGGGCATTAGCGAAGATGACCTTTCGAGCGAGACAGGGGCTGACGACATTCGGCCCGGCGTGGAAGTCGCCGTTCGCAATGCTGCTCTTTCGAAGCTGCGGTCGCCTTGCTCAACATTCTTTGGTCTTCTTTCTATCCAGCCCCTTAAGGTTATTGTCCGTCTACACATGAATATATATATATATATATATATATATATATATATATATATATATATATGATTCACTCCGACGAAGGCAGGCCCACCTGCCGAAACGTTAGTAAAACTAGTGTTTTTCGCACGTTTGTCGACCTCTTTTTATACTGCATATATATATATATATATATATATATATATATATATATATATATATATATATATATATATATATATATATATATATATATATGGGGGAGTACGTCCCAAACCAAGGGGGTAGAATACTTGTAACAATGATTATATTAGAGGGTTCCGGAAATTCTGACGACCTGGTGTTCCTTAACGTGGTGCACCGATATCGCACGGTACACTCGGGTCCCAGCCATTTCACTCGAATAAAAATGCGACTGCTGCAGCCGGTACTTCGGGTCAGCAGCCAAGCACCGCCACTTTTCCACACAGCCGGACACGGGAATAAGTTTACACAACTCGGGTCGTATAGCCCGCCCACAGCGTGCATCCCCTTGCGTACATATAGGAGTGTTACAATAAGCGGCGCAGCTCACTTGATTCTCGCTGCTGCACTCCTTCCGTCCTCGTCCTCCAGCTTGCTCACCAGGCACGGCTTGAGCTTCGCGCCACCACTGCCGGAGAAGCTGCACGGCGGGAAAAAGAGACACTGAGACATATGGCAAACACAAACTGAAAACACTGGATGCAAATTACGCATTGTCGGCTGAATGTGAAGATTCTCGTATTCGCATTAAGTGGCACGAAATCACATTCAACACTGATCTTCACATTCACTGGCACACATTCAGTGGCACTGATACGCGCTGTCTGTATACGGCAACACGTATCAGTGCCACTTCTCATCTGTTTGACACATACAAAGCCAAGCTCTGCGCATTCTTTAGAACTTTAGCCGTAATAACATTAATATCGCACCCACTACGAAACTAACGATTCATTCGCACTCAGCCTAATCACTATGTTCTTCAAGTTATTCAATCAAAATCTCACGCACCCACAAGTTTATTTCATTGCCTTCCTCGAAGAATAATAACCCCTATCGTCTTGCTCAGAAAAAGAACTTCTTGCTGCTGAAAGCATTTACGAATAACGGCAAAATGACAGCATCATTCTGTGCTATCAAAATGTGCAATTCTCTCCCTCACCCCACCAAAACGTTGTCATCTTTTACTGCGTTTAAATGTCGCCGGTTCGGTCTCTGCCACGGCAAGTCATGTTTCATCGACTTTTCTTTCTTCACACTTACATTAAAATTACGTCTTATACCATTCGCTACACTTTCCTCGGCACGACTATCCATTAGATCTCATCAATATTGCGTCTGGCGAAAGTAACTTGCGAGGAGAAGGGGGCGTGCCCTGATCTGGCACCTGGCGGCATGCGCACTCGTCTCAAGATGGCGACCTCTCCTATTCCGACCCTGCGCCGCGCTCCTTTTACGGCTCCCAGAAGAAAGCGCCTGTGCTCCACTATGCGATATACCACGGGAAAATGAAGTGGTAAAAACCGGAGGTCTATGCCAGGGCAGCACAGCCAATGCGTTTGCGCAATCACTGCAGGCGACGTTTACTCGGAGAACAAGGTATGCTTAACTGCTATACTGTCTCGAGAAGAGCGAGAGAGAGAGGCAGAGCGCCGCAAACTCAAGCAGTGACTTTCCCATGTTTCTCAGCCAACGCACTGATAAATTAATAAGGAAAAATATGCAGGTGATAAAATTGTTTTATTCAAAGATTTCGTAACGGTAAAGTTCCTTGTCGACAGCACCCTTTTATTCAAAGGCTTCCAGCCCTGGCTGTATTAGCCTGTGTGAAAAGACTTCATGCATTCTCTTTCACTTGATTCAAAACTTGCCAACAGGAACGCCAACATGAGTTGAGTCGACGATGTGAAGTTGGCTTATCGAAAACTAAAGTGTAGAGCTCTATTTGACCAGGATAAGCGAATGATTAACAAGTAAGTACTATAAAGATGCCCTTCTCCGGGAACCAATTAAGCTGCCACTAAGCCCCCATCTTGACTTTCATGGGCGATCGGTCACATGCAGCTCTTCAGGGCTGAACAAGGGCAAAACAAAATACTATAGTAATCAACTGCAACAAATACAAAAAAAATCTTTTGAGAGACGAGTTACCTCAAGAGAAAGACGCGACCCGATGAATCAGCCAAAAGTGCAGTCTTATCGGCTCCGACATTCATTGTTTAGCCGAGGACTGCGCGAACCCACGGCTAGACAGCCATTGTGCGACGGTGAACGAGCGGGGGAAAAAAAGGTGGGAAATAAAAATACCGATTAGTTCTCCCTTCAGTGTTGATCTTCTTGTGTTTGTCGTTGCCTTCTGCTGGCTCGTCATAAAGAGCCCAAGACAAAGGAGCCAATCCGCGAAGAATCGGGGGGCGCCCTTTCGTAACCCTCATTTCGTAATCACTTTATTCCTCGCTAATACTCGGCATCGTTCGTCAGACTCGCATACCATACGCATTGTGCGGTCGGTCGGCCACGTGAGCTCCATAAATTGGATGCGGGCCTGTCAAGATTGATCATGCACGCTTTGTAGCAAGTCCCGCTTTCAATGTTATATGTCTGTCCTCGTCTCGGGAATATTTTCGCTTCCGTGTTTCTTCGCACCATCGCATGCGGCAATGTCTGCGCTGACCGATGAGCGATGAGAGTGGCAGTCATAAGTATGCAGATCTGAACAAGATATTACATTGATATCAGTCGCAGGCTTGGTTTTCGCTTACGTTTTCTGTATAACAATTTTTTAATAAAATCCTACGGTTGTTACACCAGCGCTGGTCCCGTCTTCATCTTGTTTCGTGACTCGTTCGTTTGTGCGCAATACAACGATGGGTGTTAGGATCACAACGCACATTTTTTTTTATGAGGTAGCAAATTTGGTCCACATGGTGTGGACATGTACGAAAGTACGATAGCTCGCAGGCTCTACAGAGCTCTGGTGGGCTGTGCTCTGCAGCCCAGACCCCGACGTCCAGCAGGACAATCATCAGTCAAGCCCTTGGTGCTGCCGTGTCGCATGCTGCCGTGTCTCTGAGAGATTCCGGCCGACAGGTAGGTATACAATAAAACAGTATACACCCTCAAGGGGGTTTTGCCTTGTCTATAGCTCACGCCCTTTTACCACGGGAAAACGGTGTTTTCACGTATCAAAACAGCCATACCAATGGGTGTTGCCACTGGCAAAGCACCCTTATCATCGGGTGTTTCCAATGGCCTAATACACCCTTGCAACTGAAGAAAAAATGTGAAAGCGTATGTACTAGTTAGGGAACATGCATTTACAGAGCATAGAAAGTACATACACACTGTATACACACAACGCAGCGCATTGTAAGGCTCTGTACCATGGACGGTGCACAACTTTAAAGCGACAATTTGATATATATAGCCACAGCATCGAAGACCCCGTTAAGCATTGGTGGGGATATTACTGTTCCGCATAAGTAAACCCTAAACATTTTGAGTAAGCGTAAATTTATGGCATGCTTGTAGATAACCATGAAGGAGACATATCTTTTAACCTAAACTCGCATTTTTAATCACCGAGTGCCAGTTATCATCTGGCACGCTGTTATATGGGCCATGGGTGAATCGTTACCGCAAAACAACCTTAGCTACTAAATGGTAATTCAGCTATTTTGGGAAGCAAAATACCCTTGCACCTTTTTTTTTTCTTCGAGTTTTAGTTACGCTTGAAACTACCATGAGGTAGCAAAGTGGTTTATATCGTACGACGGTAACCACCTATGCCTAACCACCTATCACAGACGGAATCTTTCCTTACGCAGATGACACGACATTGCTTGTTAGCGATCAATCACTAACTGCTCTTACATCGAAGTTGAATACTAATTTGAACAATATTTTAGCAGGGTACCGCCTTAATTCGCTGAAGGATAGATCCCACCAAGACTTCTTTACGCATTTGCATTCCAGTCACAAAACACCCGAAATTCTTCCCACTGTCGTTCTTTATTTTCATGTAATTAGTGCAGTTTATGAATGTTCATTTTTAGGTTATGCTGCAGACTCAAATTTGAAATTTACGAAACACATCGGCCATCTGAAGCGCAAACTTGCACCTAATATTAGAGTTCTAATGAAAGCTAGGTACTATTTCAGCTAACATACACTACTACCCTGCATTGTTGTTTGATTTACAGTCACGCAATCTACTGCATCACGTCGTGAAATACCAGTTATTGAACACACACAGAACCACTACAACATTTACGAAGAAATTGGAGGACCCTTAAGCTTCGCCTTTAAGTGTTGAACGCGATAGCGAAATCCCGCCCCTAGTGCGCCCTTCAACCACTAAGTGCATACTTAATATGCTTTGTCTCTCTCTCTCTCTCTCTCTCTCTCTCAACACACACACACACACACAGTAGATTGTACCACAGCGCGCGCACGAGTGGTACATACAGCTCTTTCATCTAAAGCAAGAGTCGCATAGCCTCCAAGATACGCGCCGCATGCTCGCCATCTCGAAGGTGATAGTCTCACAAGGCCTCACAGACGGCAGCACATTACCTAGCGTTTGCCGTTTGTTTGATCAACGCCTCTGGAAAAGCGTCATACGTTTTCCGCTAAATGGACATAGTTGTCCATTTTTAGAGTTGTTTAAAAGTTCTTGTGTGTTTTTAGCGGCAATGGCTGCACTATCTCGGCCTTTTTTCAACGTAGTTTGATGGCTTCTCAAATGCGCCTACAAATCACCGAATGATCTCGCTTTCGCCGTGACACCTCTCTAACAAAATGCGTTAAGGAGACTACTTCCACTACGGCATTTATGTAGTGTTCTTTCCCGAAGCAACTGCAAGTAACGTCGTGGCTTTGTGAACAGGCAATAAAGCAAAAAAAAACGTCGTGGCTTTGTGGTAGGACACCTGCTCGCCACGCGAACGGCCCAGGTTCGATACCCAATGGGACCGAAAATTTTATTACATTTGCTTATTTCTTGATTTCTCGCTCACGGACGATTTTTCGCTCACAACCGATGGTACCGACGCCAACGGCAGAATTTCTGCGACGCGAGCTCTCTACCGTCATCACGTTAAAGTAAAGGAGTCCGTATACTAACGTTGAGTTTATTCAGCTGGTCTGACATGCTTCATAATAACAGAATCCTTCCACTACACACAGTCTTGTCACATACAATTAATGCATAGTGTTATTTAAAGTAATGAAGCACCCTTCTCCTGTGAACATATTTTTTGAAACTATTATAGCTAACACCAACGGAACAATATTCGCAGATAAGAAAAAGTTATTACTGCCATCAGTCCATACAAATTATGGGAGACACTCCTGTTTTTTTTTTCACGTCATTATCGACCTGTAACAGTCTCCATCTTAACGTTAAGCAAGTCTTCATCATTAATCTGTTTTAGGAACACATTATTCACATTTCATATTGATAATTTGAAATTCTAAGATATGTAATATTATCTACATTTGTTCATATTCATTTGCTATTATTAGTGCCAAAGCTACTCATCCTTTTCTTGCTTTGATGATTCCTTTGTTCATTTAATCATATAGTCGACATTTATCGTTTTTTTCTCTATTTTTAATGTTCTAAGCCGTGTTTTTGTTGTACATATGTTTGTTAAAATTTGGCTATCTTCAGTTTGTATTACATATATTTCTATACCTCTTTCCACGTTGTTGAAATAGTTGCATCTTACTTATACATATTTAACACTTTCTGAATGGAGGTCCCCCTTCAACGAAAAACTATTAACCAACCATATTAACACGCAAATCAACCAGCTAGCCCAAATAGCTGTTCTCCAATGCCGGACATCAACCCGTCAAAGTCTTCGCGAGTCTTCGCCGTGCGGTTAACTTACTAAGCAGTGAACACACCGCCCCTTTTCTCCAGCCATTTTCCTTCGCTTTTTTTTTTATTATTGCACTCGAAAGCATCAGCGCGGCGTTAACGTTAAGTAAACTCACCGCGCGAGGCCAAGCATCTCGTTCGGCGCCTGAGGAACCCCGTTCCTCGTGCGGGCAATAAGGAGGCTGTCCTAATGAAGAGCCTGAACAACAGCGCGCATAATAATCCTTGCGTGTGCGCTACCAGTGCAAGCCGCAATAATTAGTACCGGCATGCACAGCTGCGCCCCGCTTCAAGCTGCTATATAAACGCAAGAACGGTTGGCGGTAAGGGGCTCGGAAATGTCATAAGCTAAAACCCATCATAGATCACTTTCTGAAACCTGCAGCTCAGTAACTACAACCTACTAATAGAAATATGTACGAGTTTCAGAACGTGGGTGAAAAAAAAGGATATTACAGTGCACGAATAATAAAAAGAAATGATCGCATTAAATCACTATAAAAACATTCATAGCAATTTTGTGATATACTACAAGACTTGGCGTTAAGCTGTGTAGAAGCGTAGGCCGCTGAAATTTTTCGCATTCATTTCTTTTAATTTGTTCTGTATTTTGATAGCACATTTCAAGATGGCCTACATGCCGATACGCATCAAATGTGACCGCGAGAGAAATATTTGATGGCGTACGCGACAGAAATCTTTAAAAGCGAAAACAGCTCCAGCCGAGAGTTGTACGTAATAAGTTACAAGTAATCGATTACTTGAAATCAATTACATTTAACGTAATTTTCTAAATTACTTTTTCTATACTATAACGTTCCGGGGTAATTCAAGTGCAGTTGAAACTCGATTTGACGAAACCCCATTTTACTAATTTTCCCGTACAAGGAAACCAAGATTCGCCCCCCCCCCCCCAAAAAAAAACAACCCTCCCCAGTTGCCCATATGTTTGATGCTTTTACCAACTCGAAATTTTACCGCCAAACCAACGAAGCATTCCAGGGAAAAATATTCATAAAAAGGTCCCGAACATCCACGGAGTGAATGATGACGAGTTGGGCGAAGCGTTCGTCCACCGGTCCGTGAGCACGTCCGTCCGTTCGTTCTTGCTTCCGTCCATCCGTGCGATCGTCTCTCAGTTTGTCTATCTGTCCATCCATTCATCTAAAAAACAACGTTTGTTTTTATGCAGCAGCCGTGCTAATACAAAGACGAGACGTACGACCCACGGCGTAAGGAGCAACGCCCCTAAAACAGGCTTTTCCAAAACATGTACGGCGCCTAGAACATCGGGCAGCGTGAGGTGGATCTCATCCTCCCCATATTCTTGGCGGCTTCCCCGGTTGGCTGGGCGGTACGCGCGGTGGTTCGCGCCCGCGGTCAGGTGATGAGCCCCCCCCCCCCTTCCTCTTAATTAGATGCCCTTTGACTAGCGTGTGTAACGCTGTCCCTCCGTACACCCCCACTGCGCATGCCCGCGTTTCGCGCCGCGTGCTCACGTCTCGTGCGGACTCAAGGAAGACACCAGCAAAGCTATTGCACCGCTCCCCCTCTCTCACTTCGCAAGGCCGACGCAGGCAGCTTCTACTAAGAAAAAAAAAAAAACGACTGCTCGGCTGCACAACTGTTCACTCGCCACCCTGTATATGTAGGCACTGCATCGCGCGTTCGCAATTCACTCAAGGGCGTTTTTTTTTTTTTTTACTTGGCTTTCGATTGATGAGCGCCAGCGTCAAACGTCGCCACCAGTGTAATCGTTACTGCCCGCTGCTTCGCCTCTGCAAATGGTTCCCTTTGGCGGGAGATGGTCCAACTTTTTTTTATTAACTATTCTATTGTCCTCAATTTTAGCTGAACCCTCTGTGTAAACCTCTTAGTTCCTGCTCCGTAGGTTAGTACCGACAAGATGCAGCTGCTATGCGCCTTCCTCTTGGGGAATAGTGGCAATCTACCATTCATTATATCAGAATGCTTGGCGAATGTGCCCCACCCCATTAATATTCCTCAAGGTTACTTCAACGCAGCGAGCGATGGAAAGGAAAATGACACTCATAGGGATAACTTTCAAAGACGCGCCGACACGCTGCTACGCGTACGTGCGGTCAGGTCTTTAAAGGCCTGACCACACGACCCCTTTGCACGGCGTCAGCGCATGGCTTTCTGACGCGGCGCCGCGCCGTCTCCCCATAGAGAAAGAAGGCACCAAGCTTTGCATAGCTGCGTGCCCTCTCTCTCTCTAAAGAGAGGGAGTGCGAAGCCGGGTCATAAAGCCGCGCGCCATTTCTCTTCTTCTCTCTTCTTTAGATCTTTAATGCCCTCTTCCACCCCACCCCCCTACAGGCGTTTAGCCGTGCTCCCAATTAGGGCTGCAGAAGCTGCGTCTTTACCTTTCCTGAATCTCTCTCTCTCTCTCTCTCTGACGCGCTGCAACCGGTGCGCGTGGTAAGGCCTTTAGGAAGTGACTACATTTATCTGTGGGAGCGGCGTCGCTTCTTCTCACTGCGCCTTCCCCTTGCCGTCACCTCTCGAAGGCCGTAAACGTACAGGGGTGTCAAAAGTTGCCAGGCAACTATCCCATGTATTCCTATGGCAGCGTTGCCTGAAAACTTTTGACCCCCCCCCCCCACACACACACACACTCAGGGCATACTGTTCCCAATGCAAGAGTAAAAATGAAAAGTGAAATAAAGTCGAAAAAAAATTTAAAGTTATTACGAGCTGAACTGCATAATGAAATTGCTTATCACAGATCAACTCAGCATGGTTTCTTCTAATACGCAATATAGATATCCGCTACTCAAAATGAGGACCACGGTCGCTTCCTTGGCTACGGCGAAAGCACCGGGGATTACGGCAAGACACACGCTTGCATCATAATCGAGACTGATTAATATCTGGTGTTTCATGTGTACGAAACACGACGTCATTACGGGGAACGTCGTGTAGTGAAGAGCTCCGAAATATTTTGACAATCTGGTGTTCTTTGACGGGCATCGACAACGCACAAATGCACGGCCGGGCCTCCATCGAAATTCCCCCGTAGCCACCAGGGAGGGCTTCAATCTGCGATTCAGATCAGCCACCGAGAGCCGTAATCGCTACACCATGCAGGGCGGCGGACGAAAAATTCGGCGCCAATTCAAACAGAGCGCCAAGTAAAAGGGCGACAGATAACGAAGCAAAGCAATTTTTTTTTTTACCGTGCCAGTTGAAAAGCAACTTTTAAAAGCTCTCACGAGGCTCGAATACGAATGCTGAAAAGCGCGGGCTTCGGCCGACTATATATTGCAGGCGACAAGGCGAGACGCTAATCGCACAGCTTCGTCGCCTGTCACGTGACGCCAGAAATTCGATGCGACGTGGCAAGTGCGCAAGGGGGCGTGCTATCCGTTTAAGTCTAACGCTTGCTTGCATTCCTCGCATTGCGTGGCATTTTCATTGGGTGAGGCCACGCTTCGCACTTTCACTATGCTTCAAAAAGTCTGGAACAAATACACACAACAACGAAGTACTCGCGCTCGTGTACACAGATATATTAATAAAAGTACACAAGTGCCGCCACGGAAACGCACTGTCTTTGAATCTCCATCCGGGCAAATCAAGCTCGCGGGTCGGAAGCGGGCGAAGGAACTATGGGAGGCGCGCCAGATTTCGAAGGAAATATTTCTGAAAGAAAAAAAGAAGGGCATCGGCGAAAATCTGTCGTCACGCGACCGTCGAGAAGACAGGGGGAGGGGGGCGGAAAGCGACGCAGAGCTCAAATAAGATTAGCCGAGCGCGTAAAAATGATCCGACAAAAATCGACGACAGACGAACCCAATCCGTCTAGACTTGGCTCCCGAATGGGAGGGAGATGCGAGCCGCCTCTCCCCAAAATAAACTATAAATAACGGAAGACAAAATTACAATAAAAAGCGTGTTTAGAAAGAAAAGGAACAGACAATGCTGCTCTAGAATTCGGGACGAAAAGGGATTTCCCAACAAAAGCCACGTCATAACGACCCCACGCTTTCGCCTTTGCGAGACGTTTGTTGCTTTCAGTGAGCTTCGTTCGAGTTCGATTTATTCATACAGCTGAGCACGTCTGGCGTGAATTTACAGCCACGACAACGACCACATTAATTGAAATTTCTCGTTATTGGCGAATAAACTGCAACTACCCTTACCGAAAGATATACGACACTAATTTACGTGTGGCCATATGCGAGCATAAGTGCCTGCACATGTGACTACCGTTTATGCATTTGTGGCTACCGTTTATGCATATGTGGCTACCGGCTACCGATGAATGGCGTGACTGGTTCATATATATGGCTTCAAATCCAGCCATATATAGCAAGGCTAGACTTGGTTAGTCAACAGCTAGATCCTTATATGGGAAAGAGCTGCCATATATAGGGTGAATAACGGAAATGTAGGACCGTGCACTGACCAGCATGTCGGCTGTCACACATGGCTATCCACACAGAAAAGTCGCGTAATTGTATTCTACACCAACGAGAGAAGCACGTGTAGATATACTTTGTTGAAGCGCAATCTCAAAAGGTAAAATATTAAGCTTTACGTACGTGACAAAGTGTGGCGAAATCGTGTCAAAGTTGTGCATCTTTTTAATGAAAGAAAAAAAAAGATGCCATAAGTTAACAGAACGACTACGCATATTAAGGGGCGCAATGAATTTCGAGTCAGAAGTACTCAGGCTCGAAGCAAGAGACAGCATATATGGCGAACTTTCTACAGTACGGTGATGACAGTACGACTTCCTTGGATGACAGCTCTATCATTATTACTGCAATAAACGTGCAACCAACGAACCAACACAAAGCCTTCTCTTGGCCGAAAAAATACGCAGGCGACAAAGGGAGCGCCCATAAATATGCAAATGCTGCGTTCCACTCATCCCCAGCATTTGTTTTTTTAACCTTTTGCCGTTTTCGACGATCCGCCTCGCATTTCAATCATTTCTTGCTTTCCTTTTCCTATCCCTCAATTTTCTCATAGTAATTCCAGGTTTTCTCACCTTTGCTGTTTCCAGGCCTCGTCATGTGAGTGCTTTTTTTTCGAAACCTATATGAGTTTCAACGCCCCAGAACCACCATATGATTACGAGAGACGCCGTAGTGGAGGGCTTCGGAAATTTCGACCGAAAGAGCAAAATGATTTGTGTGTGTGTGTGTGTGTGTGTGTGTGTGTGTGTGTGTGTGTGTGTGTGTGTGTGTGTGTGTGTGTGTGTGTGTGTGTGTGTGTGTGTGTGTGTGTGTGTTTGTGTGTGTGTGTGTGAGTGTGTGTGAGTGTGTGTGTGCGTGTGCGTGTGCGTGTGTGTGTGTGTGAGTGTGTGCGTGTGTGTGTGCGTGTGCGTGTGCGTGTGTGTGTGTAATAGTCAAACAAAATTTCCCCAATCACAAAAAAACACCACTCTTACCACGACACGACGCTTGGCAAGCGAGAAAACACCCGAAAAGAAAATTCAAAAAGAAAGACACCACCTTAAGATAACCGCACCAAACATCGTGACGTCGCAGATTTCAAAGGCTTCAGCTGGCTTCTTACGTCACTTCTGTTCTATAACAATGAGGTACATTGTCATCTGTGGGTGCCACAGACCTAGCGTACGAAGTTGCAGAAATATTCATCGAGCCAATACCGCATAAAAATGCGTATATTTGAAAATTTATGACGTCACGTGCGAAAATTTCCGCGCGATACTAAATAAAAAGTGAAATTTCAAACTTGATTGTCTCCGCTGATAATGAACTTTTGATACTGAAACATGTGGCGTTTGGGTCCGTTCACAGAGTGCAGTTTGTCAACCTAAAACAAGTCACAGTTGTCCTTTAGCGCTCCTTAAACGTGCACTGTCATCCCATAGCACACGGCCCTGTATGCATGTCGCCTTCATGGAACCCGCGAACTAGCTCCATCCACTGCACGTTTTGTTTTGTTGTCCAGTACACCACCGGCGGCACGCTTACAAACATTGAGCGGGAAGTCCAAACATTAGGAAAAACAACAACTGAAGAAATGTCATGAAACTAGAGCGAAATGGACGAACACGAATAAGAAACAAAAAAAAACGCGAGCTGTGCGAAGTGGCGGTTTTCATTTGCCGAGTCATTGATGCGTGAGCCGGGGCCGGCCACCCGAGGAAGCCATGAGACGCTCGGATGCCCGGAGCTCGAGAGACCGGATCGAGTGGGAGCGGGAATTTCGTTCGTCGTCTCCTCTTCGTGGGGCACTACTTTCTCCCTTCCACACACAAGCTTCGAAATCGAGGGTCCTCGAGCAACGGGCGCATCGTCCAAGATTTACAAGGATGCCTCTCCCTCGTAATCTTTTGTTGTTGTCGTTGTTGTTGTTGTTGTTGTTGTTGCTGTTGTTCGCCTCTTCAAAGCCAAGATTCAGCGTCTGCGGGTGCGTGTTTTCGTATCCTTCAGCGCGCTGCTTCTTCAAAAGGTCATGGCATCGCCAAGTATCCCATCAGTACATACCAAGATGGAGGTTCTCTCGGGCGAATTCTCGCCGCACCGCAGTTCATTCACCACGTCTCTGCAGACCCACACACATTAATCGATGAGGCGCTGTCAATCCACATTCAAAGTGTAGTTTTTTTAATGATTTACTATATTATTCGCAGTAGCTAACGCAAGTACAAATACGCGATGACTATATGTTACAAATACGCATTGATTGTATTGTGTTCTGCGGTATTTTACCAAGCAACGACAAGTTAAGTGCGACCATGGCTAGGCTGCGGTATGAGGCGCACGGGAAACAGTGCTGTCAGTGCTGCCAGCGTACGGGAAGCAGTGCTTTTGAAACACAATCTCGAAGTCTAGATTTGTTTTTTCATTTTGCAATTCTGCGTATACACGCGTGCACAAATAATAAAAATGCAAGCACGAACACGCCCTTCATGGTTAAGGCACAATTCTCCATAAACATGTTTATGGCCACGTGATTGGAGGCAAAGTACATTATATAATTAAGCACAGAGAGAGCGATTGTTGGAAGAGTTCAAGTTTAGCGTCTCTCGTCTCCGTGCGAGTCATTTCTCGCAGTGCACGTTTTTGCACTGACGCCTCAAACGTGAAGCTTACCACCGCCCTCATGTTGCTACTGAATTTCGAAAAATATGAAGTGTTTCGTTGAAGCTTCCTTCCCGCTAACTCATTAGCTGTGCGTGCGCCGCTAGAACTCGATTCGTTCCGGTGTCTGTCGATCTGCGCAATCAGTTTGAGTGCCGAAATTGACCGTCTTCACGAACAAGCTCTGTGGGACACAACTGATATCGCTGTTCAACAAACGCCAGCATATCAGCCAGAAGCTCTCTAGGCGCACTCAGTCCACAATTCAACATCATCAACGTCAACGGAAGGCGAACTGCTTGTTACCTATCTCCAGAAGCCGCTGGCAAGCTTTGAAGACTGTAATAACAGCAAGCACTACCGCTTTACCTTAGCTTGGAAGAATGCTAAGGCACGGGCTCCCATTGCAAAACTTTATAACCTTGTAGCACATATGAAGCAATACCGAAGCATGGAAAAAAGGGGCATTGCGAAATCTCGGTTCAAGCAAGGTTACACTGAAGCTGAAACACAAACGAAATGAAACAGCGCCGAGCAAAATAAAAAAAATGTTTAAAACATTAAAAATGACGTTATGGCTACCCTATGGCAGCCTTGTTCACCATAAAGTGGACCAGCGAAGCGGGCTTTTCATTTGGTCGGCGTGATTCCATTTCGTTTGCATTTCATATACTTTGTACCCAGACGCTGTTTCGTCAAAACGTCGCTTACAATGGAATCTGTCGCGCCACCTTTTTTTATTGCCCACTTTCCTTCCCAAGCACGGCCATATAATATACTCTGGTACACGTAACGCACTATATGTGCGCGAAAGCACGCTTGCGGAATATTCCCCGTCACGTTCTGCGGCTGAATCCCCCTTTTTTCCATTACTATTCTCAATGAGCTCCGCGCTCAACGGAAATGGCTTAGGTCCGAACGAAGCAGTTCCGAATGTTGAATTCTATACAGGCTGGACTTGATTGAGCCCGGCGTTTCCGAAAGCCAAAGGCAGTCGAAGCCTCTGGGACACGCGAAAAAACAAGACTATATATAATGCGCACTTCCAACGAAATCTTCAACCTTTACATCAGCATTTTTTTCTGAAGCATTTCGCTAAACGCTATAAGCTGAACGCTATGTCTGCGTCCCTCACAATGTCATCCTGCACGTAACTGAGTTCTCATTCAGCGTGCACTTTAAGCGGCGCTCAGGTCCGAAGTGTTAGCGCCACTCAGTGGTCGTGCTTCCAGCGCAGATGTTACTCATACTGCTAAATAGAATAATAATATAATAATAATAAGAACATTATTATTATTATTATTATTATTATTATTATTATTATTATTATTATTATTATTATTATTTGGCATTTTAGGTTTCAAAATCGATATAATTACGAGAGACACCGTAGTGAATGGCTCCGGAAATTTTGACCATGCATCTGGTGCTCTTTAATATACTCAAATGAAAGAACCATGCATTTGCCTAAGGCGACTGGGTGGTGCAAGACATATTCTCAGTCTAGTGCATGGTCTAGTGCATCCATCATGTCGTTGTAAGCTTAAACACCTTTTTACGATATTGAAATATACTTTTGTAAAGAGTGGCCACCAACCGTTTAAAGTGAGGGTCTAAACACTCGCCAGGTGGCGTAGCTATGAGCACTTCCACCCTTTTAGTGAGGAAGAAAACCACCAAAACGCCTGTTTGGTATTGAATTCTTACAAACTGAAACTTTTAACGATGTGTACGACGCTCGATGGAGTTTCCTAATATATATATAGTAGTACACTTGACGAAAACTCGGCGCTATAGTGTCTCTGGCAGGTTCACCGCACGGCACATCAGCCAGCGTACAAATCATGCCTATAGCAGACGAATTCGTCCGTTTGGCTCCGATTTCGCGCCTGCGGCCGTTTTGTCGCACGACGAAGCTCAAGAGACGTTCGCAAGCTCGACTTTGCCACTTTCGACATTTTTGGAGCCCACCAATTCAAACTGGTTCACGTAGTTTCACAACGAGCCGTTCTTTTATCCGAAACAGACGTCAAAACGCGACAACAAACAAAGCCACAAGCGCATTCGAAACCACAACAACGAAGACCACGCAAATTCAGATACTACACTCTTAATTCCTATAATGGCTGAACAAATGCAGTGCCAGAGTTCCCTCTAGCGAAAATTGCAGAAAACTGGCAGGGGAGTACACATTTTGCAAGCAAGGAGGATTACACGCCCAGCACTGAAAACTGAAACGAGATCCCTCAGCTCGTTTGGGTTTACAGTCATCGTTATGCTGATATAGCGGGTTAGTGGTTATTTCGCTCATAATCACGAACAGTGCACGAAGAACGGTAACGTTAAAGTGCGATCAACATGTTTATACAAACACGAAGAACCTACACTAGTTTCACCGCATGCAGGGACAGGAAAACGTAATTCCGCGACGCTATAATACCGTACCAAAGCCACCGCCCATTCATTTTCCAGAACCTAAACATTTTCTTTCAATTTTTTATAATTCGTATTATTTTGCAACACTCGAATACCGTACGTTCACGCAAGAGATCGCACGTGGCCGTAAAATCGAGACTATGGCACCCCCCCCCCCCTCTTTTTTTCTTCTTGAAAAATACTGCACGCGCTAAAAATACATGGTTGAACTTCTTTCCTAAGAGTCGCGGTACCACATGAAGATGAACCACGTCTTCCCAGAAGTATCGCCGAGTGTTGTTGTTGTTGTTCAGTGATGTACGAGAGCTGGCACAATGTCTATAGGTGTTTGGCACATTTACCACAATTTCGCGCGGATATATATAAACCCAATACGACGATTCGTGGTATTACAATCACGGCGACTAACGTGCCCCCTCCCTCCTCCAATTATACGGCACATCACGGCGACAGCGAACTCAAGCTCGGAGTAGCACCGTAAATTGCGTCGTATATAGCGCTCAGCAACGGTATAAACCAACGAGCCGGGAGAAGAGTTCCGACGGTCAGACGTAAGGCTCATTTTTCACGCGTGAAAGTTATCAGCTGCATGCACGTGTTTCAAGGCGCACTTGAATTGAAAACGTGTACACGTCGTCTCGCGACGTTGCGCAAGTATGCATTACAGACTGTTAAACTGCACGAGGGGGCGTCGCGAATCGCCGTTTTGACAAATTAAGTGCGTGACCACCTGCCGTCACGGTTGGGCTCGCGCAATAAAACGCACCGCTCGAAGCACGCAGACACGATCGAAGACGGGAAAAACAAACAAACGAGGCAGCCAAGTTTTTGTTTACTCAAGCTCGCGAAACACGGGGAAAATATGCGCGCACGAGCGCGCTCCACTTTCGCATAAATCACATCGAGCGTTCGGTGATGCGACCACGCCTGCATGACGCCAAATTTACGATTAGTTTTCGCATATTTTTACTCATATGTTCCCGAACCTGTAATGCGAACAGAATGTTGTGCGATCAAATGGTCCGTAATGAACAATCGCGAAACCCCCCGCCCCTCCCGTTTGAGCCCCTGGCTAATATAGAGCCTCCGGCGAAGTTTGAAACGAGGAATCGAAATGACAACGCCAGGACCAGCCGGATGCTATTTCGAAGAACCGAAACGCAGTTGAACTATACTGTACACGGTGCAAGGACGGAAGAAATAACTTTCCCCATCTGTGGCGCGCTTCCCTTGTCGTTGCGTGTGCAAGCAGAAATGCCCGGGCTCCGCGAAAGGCCATATAAAAGAGGGCGAAGTGGACCGAGATTGGAGACCATAACGCGAAAGATAAAAAGAAGTACACAATTCTACCACAGTGCATGCCGGGAAGACGACACAAAGAGCGACAAACATAAGCAACAGCAACCAGAGGCAGAACGACTTCAGAGGGCAAATGCCGAACGGTTCGCAACGCTAAAGATTAGGCTAGCGGAGCGCAGTCGAGAACAACAAGAGTGGTCGAACGAGAGCGACCCCGCAGCAGCGCCGTCAATTACGTAATGAAGGTGGCGGCACGTCATGTGGCACACGCTTTGTCCTTGTCCCGGCGCCGAGGAGCGCTGGATGCCGGCAGGCCTCGTCTGATGGGACGCTCGACTTCCCACTTAGCTGCGCACACGCTCAGCAATTGCGTGCAGTGCAGCCAACAGTATTTGAGACAGGGGTATCAAACCCAACTCAGCTGGCGGACCATATAGGCAGCAACCCGTCTCCCGCAAGGACCGAGACAATCGAGTTAGCGTTCGTTGCGGTCGCCAGCTATTTCCGTCAGTTAACGGGAGCCCGCGAGAGCTTAGCACGAGACGCACGCGCCGTGGCGCAAAACGCGGAGCTTTGCGTTGGCGACGCGCATGCGCCGTGCGCTAACGTATTGCGGGCGAGCGCCCGACCGCATCGAACGCTGACTTCGAAAATTCCCTAATGAAGATAACATCGTAAACGGGGAAGGGGGGGGGGGTGAATTCGGACATTGCCCACGAAACTTGTAAATCGAAAAAAGGGCTTCTCACATATCAGTTGTAGCTAATTTCTGAAAGTGAACACACGTCAGGATTCCAGAAACATATCAATACTGATAATTAAAGCGGCCGATATGTGGACCTCCAGTATGAAATATTAAATTGGTTCTGCGGTCATATTTCAACACATGATAATCGCATGGGGTGCGCCACGGAAAACATTGCTGTGGTCCAGTACGTTTGTGTTGAAGAAAATAGCCCATAGACATGTGTACATAAGGAACGAAAACAGTTACGCCCCTGGCCGTCACCGTCATGTTTTGTGGAAGGTCCAAATCAATAACAGCCCCCCCCCCCCCCCCGCGCAGCATGTGCTTTACGTGCGGGTAAAAGCGCACGAGCTCGGGCGACGAACGCAGAGATAAAAAAATCAATCGATATGTGAGGTTCAAGCTTATGAGAGACGCTCTAGTGGAGGGCTCCGGGAATTTCTAACAGCTAGGGGTTCTTTAACGTGTGCCCAAATCTGAGCACACGGGCATATACAGCTTTTTCGCCTCCATCGAAAATGGAGCCGCCGCAGCCGGGATTCGATACCGCGACCTGCGGGTCTGCAGAAGCCCGAGTACCGTAGCCACTAAACCACCGCGGCGGGGCGCAGAGATGAAAAGAGCCGACCAATCTCCTTTGCACTGAGGACAGATGCGATAAAATCAACCCGCGTGTCAGGTCTGCCATGATTACTCAAGCAGAGAGGAACGCACCTCCCCTCTTCAAGAAGCAGGAAAGAACCAGGAACGCAAGGGAGAGGGCGGAGGGCGTTGTTATGAACTTTGACATTAAGGGTGTGATTAAAGTCCCTAGATCTTTCACTGTTCTTTAGGTGCAATCGCTGACGCGCGCGCTCTTTCGGCAGGCATTAAATACGGCTGATTATACCTTATACCTTTGCACTCTCAACGCTAACAGACTGAACGAAAATTGCTTCGCTTTCTGGGGTGGCCACATAGGCCACACCATCGTCGCGCCATTATGAAAGTCCATTCGTACGCACAGTTCGTGCTGTAGAGATAGAATATCTCACCTAGAGCAGGGAAGTTCGTGTCTGTCAACATTGTTGTTGGCTGCGGCTTCTATCTCACGTTAGCTACAACCTCCCGTTCATGTTTACGTTATAACACAAGGTATGACCTTGTTTGGTATGATTACGGCGCCTATCTTTCAATATTTCTGGGGGAAAAAAACGGCAGCTGGAGCGGCCAGCTGGGCGCTCTACACAAGTAGTGTCCCAGGGGTCTTTATTCGTCCAAGCCGCAGTACGGATATCGAACACCACACGTATATCAAACACCGCACATATATCGAACACCACACGTATGCTGAAATACGTGGCGCAAGGTTGACAAAGAGAAAAAAAAAAAGACGAGACAGAAAGAGCGCCACGTATGCTTTGAGATATAGCACTGCGCCCTTCAAGCGAACAGAAATTGCATCGTCACCAAGCATAGCATCGCGGATTACTTATAGGACACACACGCTACCACTGTTTAGATAGATAGATATGTGGGGTTTAACGTGCCAAAACCACCATATGATCATGAGAGACGGCGTAGTGGAAGGGCTCTAGATATTTCGACCACCTGGGGTCTTCAACGTGCACCCAAATCTGAGCACACGGGCCTACAACATTTCCGCCTCCATTACCATTGTTTGTTTAGCGGATTATTTCTAGGTACGTTATTGTGACTTTGGTGGCCCCGAGATCAAGGAGCATGATTTGAAACGCCGACGTGGCTATTACTGCTGATAGACGCTCCCTGGCACTGCGCCGTGCTCCCGACTGGGTTGCAGAAATTAGGTGCCTTTTCTCATCTTCTAACCACTACCACCACGCTCCCGAAACCGACTTTGGCGCACATTGGCGCACGAGTAGCATCACTCCAGAATATATATATATCGTTCTGGTTCACAGAAAAATATCAATGGCATACAGCGACAGGTGATTGGCGCAGCGGCTTATTGCTTCCCGACGTATGAGCACGCTCGTGACGACGAATAAATCAGCGCTCGACGAATAAATCAGCGCGCGACCCGGCGGCTCGCTCGCCAGGCGCTTCCTCCCGAAGATCGATAAAAGCATATAACTGCACTACTCCCGAAACTAGGCAGCCGATGTGATGAGTGCGCCGTATTGGCATTAATTACGCCTCACCATAAGGCGACACCTGGGTTGTAGGAAGAGGAGCACTAACGAGGCAACGCGTAAATCGAGATGACGTCATAATACTCCATAGCTCGTCCGAGCCCATCATCACTTGAAGTTGCTTCGCTCGAAGTTTAATAATGACAATCCACTATCACTTAGACAGCTGACTCTTTTGAACACAATAAGGCATGTATTAACTTTTTGTTCTTTATAAATACGTTTCCTTATGGTAAATTAATTTACTTTCATTTCGGTTCTTTTTGTTGTATAATGTTGCCTGGTTTTTTTTTTTACTTTCCGGATGTCTCTAGTTAATTTTTGATGTTTTATGTTTCTTTTTTTTCTGGATTCGCATCTAATATATCTTTTCCCTGTTCTTGCTCTACGCCTTCTTTTCGTGTATGTTTAAGCGAGAGTCCATTTTGCAAAACACTGACTTAGGAACCCTCTTGTGCATTTTGATTTAGGGGGGCGATGCCTTTTAGGCTATCCCGGCAAACACCGCCGAGAACGCATTCCCTCACCAGAGAAGGATTGGCCACCCTGGTGCAGTATCTGGCCACTACCTCCCACATGCTTACGTCAAATAACTCACGGCCCTCAGTCCCCAGCAGCTGCGAAGCAACTGACCACGGCGGCGGTCAGATCTGCAACGCAGCAGAGGGTGCTAAGAATCTCTGGATCCGGACAGGCCGCCATTGGAACCTGAACTTGGCAACGTTTAACGCTAGAACCTTATCTAGTGAGGGAAGCCTAGCTGTACTATTCGAGGAGCTAGAGGGTGTTAAATGGGATATAATAGGGCTCAGTGAGGTTAGGAGGACAGATGAGGCCTATACGGTGCTACAGAATGGGCACGCCCTTTGCTACAGGGGCTTGGCAGACAGAAGAGAACTGGGAGTGGGGTTCCTAATTCACAGAAACATCGCTGGCAACATAGAGGAATACTATAGCAATAATGAAAGGGTGGTAGGTATCGTAATTAAACTGAATAAAAGATACAAGATGAAGGTAGTACAGGCTTACGCGCCTACATCCAGCCATGATGACGCTTCAGTTGAAAGCTTCTATGAAGACGTGGAATCGGCAATGAGTAAGGTAAAAACACAGTATTCTATAGTGATGGGCGACTTTAATGCAAAGGTAGGGAAGAAGCAGGCTGGAGACCAGGTAGTAGGAGATTATGGCATCGGCACTAGAAACGCCAGAGGAGAGCTACTAGTAGAATTCGCAGAATGCAATAATTTACGGATTTTGAATACCTTCTACCGAAAACGAGAAAACCGCAAGTGGACATGGAGGAGCCCTAATGGCGAAAATAAGAACGAAATAGACTTTATAACGAGTGCACACCCTGGAATCGTGCAGGATGTGGAAGTGGTTGGCAAGGTACGATGCAGTGACCATAGAATGGTACGGTCTCGAATTCGCCTAGACTTGAAGAAGGAACGACAGAAACTGATACGCAAGAAGCCAATCAATCAGCTAGCACTGAGAGGGAAAGTACAGGAATTCAGAGTGTCACTGCAGAACAGGTACTCGGCTCTTAGTGAGGAAACCAACCTTAGCGTAGATACAATGAATGATAATCTGACGAGTATCATTACGGAGTGTGCAGTGGAAGTTGAAGGCAGGGTAATCAGACAGGACACTGGCAAGCTTTCCCAGGAAACGAAGAACCTAATTAAGAAGCGTCAAATCATGAAAGTGTCAAGTACAACAGACAAAATAGAACTGGCAGAGCTTTCGAAGTTGATTAATAGACGTAAGGTATGCGATGTAAGAAGGTATAACATGGAGAGAATTGAACACGCTCTGAAAAACGGAGGAAGTGTCAAAGCATTGAAGAGGAAACTTGGGATAGGCAAAAGTCGGATGTATGCACTAAGGGACAAAGAAGGCATAATAACTACCAATATGGATAGGATAGTTAAAATAGCGGAGGAGTTTTACAAAGATCTCTACAGTAGCCGAGACAACCACGACATTAATACTATAAGAACTAGTAGTAACCCAGATTACACCCCACCAGTAATGATAGAAGAAGTCAGAAAAGCTTTGGAGAGCATGCAAAGGGGCAAAGCTGCTGGTGAGGATCAGGTAACATCAGATCTGCTGAAAGATGGAGGACAGATTGTGTTAGAAAAACTAGCCACCCTGTTTACGAGGTGTCTCCTGACGGGGAAGAGTACCAGAGTCTTGGGAGAACGCTAACATCATCTTAATACATAAGAAAGGAGATGACAAGGACTTGAAGAATTACAGGCCGATCAGCTTGCTCTCTGTAGTATACAAGCTATTTACAAAGGTAATTGCTAACAGAGTAAAGAAAACATTAGAATTCAATCAACCAAAGGAACAAGCAGGATTTAGAACAGGCTACTCAACAATTGACCACATTCATACTATCAATCAGGTAATAGAGAAATGCTCAGAGTATAACCAACCACTATACATAGCCTTCATAGATTACGAGAAGGCGTTTGATTCAGTAGAAATATCATCCGTCATGCAAACACTGCGGAATCAGGGCGTAAATGAAGTATATATAAACATTCTGGAAGAAACCTACAGGGGATCAACTGCTACCATAGTGCTTCATAAAGAAAGCAACAGAATACCAATCAAGAAGGGTGTAAGACAGGGGGACACAATTTCCCCAATGCTATTTACCGCGTGCTTACAGGAGGTTTTCAGAAGCCTAGAATGGGAACAGTTAGGGATAAGAGTCAATGGAGAATACCTTAGTAACCTGCGCTTCGCCGATGACATTGCATTGCTGAGTAACTCGGGGGACGAATTGCAACTCATGATTACGGAGTTAGACAAGGAGAGCAGAAAGGTGGGTCTTAAAATTAATCTGCAGAAAGCGAAAGTAATGTACAACAACCTCGGCAAGGAGCAGCGCTTCGAGATAGGTAATAGTGCACTTGAAGTTGTAAAAGACTATGTCTACTTAGGGCAGGTAATAACCGCAGAGCCGAACCACGAGATTGAAGTAACTAGAAGAATAAGAATGGGGTTGAGCACATTCGGCAAGCACTCTCAAATTATGACAGGTAGATAGCCACTATCCCTCAAGAGGAAGGTATATAACAGCTGTATCTTGCCGGTACTTAGCTACGGAGCAGAAACCTGGAGACTTACAAAGAGGGTTCAGCTTAAATTGAGGACGACGCAGCGAGCAATGGAAAGAAAAATGGTAGGTGTAACCTTAAGAGACAAGAAGAGAGCAGAGTGGATTAGGGAACAAACGGGGATTAAGGATATCATAGCTGAAATCAAGAAGAAGAAATGGACATGGGCAGGGCATGTAGCGCGTGGACAGGATAACCGCTGGTCATTAAGGGTAACTGACTGGATTCCCAGAGAAGGGAAGCGGGTTAGGGGGAGACAGAAGGTTAGGTGGGCAGATGAGATTAAGAAGTTTGCGGGTATAAATTGGCAGCAGCAAGCACAGGACCGGGTTAACTGGCGGAACATGGGAGAGGCCTTTGTCCTGCAGTGGACGTAGTCAGGCTGATGATGATGATAATGATGCCTTTTAGGCTATGGCTCATTCATCCCCCCCCCCATCTGTCGTAGTAGAAGTAGTATGTAGCCTCTTCTTGTTTATGAATTGCTCAATAGATGGCGTTGTGTGTATGTGTCCTCAAAAAATAGCACCGCTAGATTGCGTTAGTGGTTTTCGATTAGTTGACAATTTCGTACAGTTGACGGACAAACGCACGCACGGATGGACGGACAGACGCTTCGCCACACACTTCACTCACTCCGTAGAAATGCCATGAATTTTTTTTGTACCGATCATTGTAAGTTGAACTGTTAAAAAAACTGATACTAAACAAGAAGAGAACTGATTCGATGTACCGAATGACTCGACATACTCTAACTCGCTTGCGGTTCCTCTTTATAACGTCGTAGTGGCGCATCTGTCACACATAGATTTGTTGCTCGTGCTGGAGAGTGTGAAAGATGTCCGCTTTTCGGAATTAAATGACCACGCACGTATAAGCAGTAACGTCCCACCTTCTTCGTGACACCTCTATTTTTTGGGCGCCATTGTGCCCCGGCATTTTCGGGACACCGAATGGGCGTTTTTTCACGAGACTAGCTTGCACATGCATTGCACCACAGGGGTACCAAGCCGTAATCAAGTGCGAAGCTTGGCGGCCTTTGTTCGTCTTCGATATTTTTTCCTCTTTCTTTTTTTCGTTTTTCTTTCCGTCTTCCTTCATTTCAATTTATTTCTTCCTCTCACGTCATCATTTCTTTACGCTTCTTGCTCTTTTCTATATTCTGCCAATTTATTCCCTTTTTCTTACTATATTTTTTTCGCTTGCTTCCACGTATGCTTCTATTTTTATACATGTTTTTGCCTACATTGTGTGCGAAGTCGCAGCAGCACACGACAGCGCGCACCACCAATGCCTCCTAGAACTGGCACCACTCATGCGCTCCGCACTCGAGAGATTCCGCCAACAAAATATCCAGGCGCTTTTGGAATCAATCTCTGCAGTTTTAACCAACACTGAGGGGGGTGGCGGGTAGAGGGGGGGGGGGGGGTTGTTGGGCCACAAAAAAAAAGAGAAAAAGTTGGGCCGAGCAGAATCGATTCTCAGTTCCTGTAACGCAAAGAAGATTGCAAAGAAACTAAAACCACGATATTATCGCAACGTAGAGTTTTTTTTTTTTCTGAGACCAATATCTCCAACGCAACAGACGTCGATACCAAGCACACGGCTGCACGGGCTCACCTCGCTGACGACGCTTGATGGCGCTAGCTGACTTGAACACGCATGCATTTCGCCACACGAACGGACGTTGTTTTCTTTTTTGTTTCTTTTTTCAGGTAGCTGGGGTTGCTGTGATCGTGTGGATATTGTTATGCCAGCGAGTCCTCGTCAAACGACCGTGCCTCTGAAAAAGGCAATCTGGGTCAAGGACAGCCCGCAGTCGGCCTGGCGCGATCACCTCGGCGGCGTGAACACGCGCGGCGCCCCTCTGGCCCACGTGCAGTGAGTCAGCTGCGCGCGTGACAGCGAGCCGGCGTCCGCGTGTCTGGTGGTCTGACGCATGGCGCGGCGCGCCATTGGAGGAGTCTGCCCTGACGACAAAGCGGCGCTTCTGATTGGACATTTTGGTTGGACCCGGTGTAAATAAAAGAAGCCCTGCGGCGCGTCGCGATCGGCGGTCCTATGCGAGCGAGAGGAGGCCCCGTGTCGGAGAGCCGGCATGTGTGTGAGTCAGCGGTCTTAGGCGAAAGGCTGACCTATGTGTTAGAGAGGAGAGTTCGGCTCTTCGAGTCTCTGTCGGCCCCAGTGCCGAAATTGTAACGCCTCTGTATATATGCTGTACATAAACCTTGTTTAACTCACCGTCGTCTCGTCCGCTCGTCTTATCGGCTCTGCGCAGAAGCAGTCGCGAGCTGATAAACGTACGCTACGCAACAGTGGTGGCTTCGGCGGGATCGGCCCGTCGTTCGCAACAGTGGTGGAAGCGGCGGGATCGGTCAGCTTCGCAACAGTGGTTGGCAGCTGCGGGATCGGCCGGCGTCAGTGACATCGATGCGGTGAGTGCCTGATGTTTTCCCCTCAGTTCACCAGACTACTCTAGCTCAGGTTGTAGTAGTTTAGAGAAGGGCTGTGTGAAGCATTGTAGTGAGCTTTGATCGTTTCAAGCAAAGTCGAAGTGCTTTGAAACCAAGGTTAATGCGGAGGGGGTAAACACAGGAGAGTGAAAAATTGCTTGCGCGTCTTGCTAGTGGACTTATAGTGGGTACGGCAAGTAAATTGTTAACAGGGGCAAACAGCAAGAGGCTAGTGTGAACGATGGAGAACCTTAAAGTGAAGGAACTCATCGAAATTTGTGAGGAACTCGGCATAACTTTGGGCCGTGCGAAACGAAAGCAAGCGATCCTTGAGATCATGAAGGATGAGGGAGTGTCGGCTGAGGAAGTCGATGAGGCCTGGGTGGATATTAAAGCACGCCGTGAGGAGGCTGAAAGGCGCGAAGCTCGCGAAGAAGCTGAAAGGCGCGAAGCTCGCGTAGAAGCTGAAAGGCGCGAAGCTCGCGAACGTGAAGAAGCTGAAAGGCGCGAACGTCGCGAGGAAGCCGAGAGACAGGAGCGCCTTGAGATGAAACGACTAGAATTGGCAATCCTACAGTGTTCGCAGGCGCCTAGCGTAGCTTCTCCAACAGTTCAGGTCAGCGGTTTGAGAATTAGGGACCAATTGCCACCGTTCGTAGTAGGCGAGGACATGGCGAAATATCTCGTCAAGTTTGAACACGTCTGTGAGCGAAACGCTTTGGAGCGGTCTCTTTGGGCGCGGAACCTGCTAGCTCTTCTTCCCGGCGAAGTGTCCGACGCGATAACTTGCTTGTCGAGGGAAGCGTTCGAGAGCTATGACGAGGTTAAGGAAGTGCTCTTGAGACGTTATAAGTTGTCACCCGAGGCTTTCAGGCAAAGGTTCCGGTATGCTGAAAAGGGGAATGAGTCACACGTTGACTTCGCGTTTCGTCTTAAAGCCGATTTAATTGAATGGCTCAAGGGCGAAGGTGTTTATGACGACCGCGATAAAGTGGTGGAATGCGTTGCATTGGAGCAATTCTACCGCTGCATCGAGGATAATGTCAGACTTTGGCTGCAGGACAGGCTTGGTGAAGTACAGCTAAACAAGGCAGCAGAGTTAGCTGAGGAGTATTATGCTCGCCGAAAGTTGCATAGCAGGGCAGTGCGCGTTGAAAAGGATGAAAGGAAAGAGGGCTTTTCAAGGAAACCTGATCAACGGAAATCCGCTCCGCACCGTAATTTCAAGAAGGACCCGTCTCTTACGAAGGATAGTGTAGGGGAAGGGCAAACAGAAGCGGAGAAATTGAGTGAGGTTTCTACCACACAGGCATTTGAATCGGAAAACAAACGGAAGCCGGTAATTTGCTACAACTGCAAAAAGGAAGGACACATCGCGAGAAACTGTCAGGAAAAATTTGCCTTCGCAACAATCCGAGAATCAGAAAAAAACATGCGGTTGTTGGAGCCGTATCTCCAAGAAATTAAAGTAAATAAGAAAACGTGCCGAGCGCTTAGAGACTCAGCGGCAACCATGGATGTTGTCCATCCTTCATTGGTGTCTCCGGATGATTTCACAGGAGAATGCGCGTGGATCAGGCAAGTCGCCGAGGAGCAGAGTGTTCGCTTACCAATCGCCACGGTTGTCATTGAAGGCCCGTTCGGTAAGCTTTGCACCGAAGCGGCTGTGTCTGCCGCGCTAAATGATCGTTTTCCTTATCTTTTCTCCAACAACTCGGAGCAGCTTCTCAAAGAGCAGGGCAAATCGTTCTTCCCCAACTTAGCGTGCATGGCCCTCACGCGATCGCAAACGCGGAAGCCTGATCTGGTTCAATGCAGTGAACTCTCAAGTGACCTTGTCGGCGGGTCGACGGAACCCCAGAAAGGAAATTTTCCGCATGAGTCATGTGAGCAGTCACGCGAGCGGCCCGTCGCGAAAGCGGTCGGCACGGCCGGCGCGGTAGGGGGAGACGACATGGCGCCATTGAGTCAGAGCGAGAGGGTTGCAACGCTCTCGCCTGTAGCGGAAAGTTGGAGCGAGCTGCCGAGAGTTGATCGAGAGACGCTCATTCGAGAGCAGCGTGAGGATCTCTCGATTGAAGCGCTAGCGGAAAGCCAAATTGAAGCGCTAGTGGAAAGCCAGAAAAACGCGGCAAAAGTGCTGTCGAAGGAGCACTACGAGGAATCGGTGAAGAAGCGTGCTTTTGAAGTAGGAAGTCAGGTAATGCTGCTGCAGCCGTCCAAAAGGAACAAGCTTGAGGTTGATTGGGAAGGGCCCGCCAAAGTATTATCGAAGTCTTGCGATACAAATTATGAAGTGAAATTAGGAAGGCGGCCGGACAAAATTTACAACTTGATGAAACCATACGTTCAACATCAAGCGGTCGTAAATCTGTTGTTGAATGCTTCAAAGGAAGAGGAAGCAGAAATTTTGAATTCTAGTGATGTAATCGAAGGGGGATCGGAGGTAATCTTGGAGCAGTTGAACCTAGAGCCTAGCGTAAGTGAAGGAGGACCTGAGAAAGAGGACCTGAGAAAGATTGTTTCCGAGTTTGGGTATGTGTTGTCGGACCGTCCCGGAGAAACGACGGTGATCGAACACGATATCAAGCTAAGCGGTGAGGAGTCAATCAGTAGCAAGCCGTATCGTTGTTCCCTTGTGCAACGTCGAAAGTGTGAGCCGCTCTTGGTGCCGCATAGGTATCGTCGCCTAAAAGTGGCCGGTTACTGAAGTGGAGCATGTTGCTCCACAGCGCAACTTTGACGTTCGCTATCAAAAAAAAAATAAAAATAAAGGAAAGGTAAACGCTAATGCAGGTGCATTGAGCAGTGCGTTCCAGCTAGTAACTTCTCAACCTTTCGGTTTCTCGTTGGCGATTCGGGGCCAAATTTTGACCTCATCACGACCTGGGCCGAGCGCTCTCGTTCAGAGTGCTCTCAAGGGGCCAACTTTGTGGTATTCTAATTCGTTACGTTGTTGTACGTGGAAAAAAAAATTGAGTTGTCATTTTAAGAGTCTTGTGTCCCACATGTGCCTCTTGATGTAGAGGGAGCAAAATTCCGATAGACACGTAGATAGGTATATGTTGTATTATATTTTGTCTGGTGTTCTGTCGGGTGACCGAGGGCACTTGCTTGTGTCGTGTGTTGTCTGTTGTCGAACCGTTCTTAGCAAGTTGCAGAACCATCGACAAGTGCTGAAGCCGAAGATGGTCAGAAGAGACGAGTGAAGCTGGTCGACAAGTTGTGGCGACAAGCCAGTGGAGCTGGGATCCGTCGTCAAGAATGGGCTGTATTCCCGGAACAGTCTGGAGCTGTATTCTCCCCATGGGCCTGGAGGCGAACCTGGAGGGACCTGGCGAACGAGCGCACCTGACATCCGAGCCCCGTGGAAGCAGCTCGTCTTTCCGGTGCATTGTCTGGCGGCGGGGGTGCTGTTATGCCAGCGAGTCCTCGTCAAACGACCGTGCCTCTGAAAAAGGCAATCTGGGTCAAGGACAGCCCGCAGTCGGCCTGGCGCGATCACCTCGGCGGCGTGAACACGCGCGGCGCCCCTCTGGCCCACGTGCAGTGAGTCAGCTGCGCGCGTGACAGCGAGCCGGCGTCCGCGTGTCTGGTGGTCTGACGCATGGCGCGGCGCGCCATTGGAGGAGTCTGCCCTGACGACAAAGCGGCGCTTCTGATTGGACATTTTGGTTGGACCCGGTGTAAATAAAAGAAGCCCTGCGGCGCGTCGCGATCGGCGGTCCTATGCGAGCGAGAGGAGGCCCCGTGTCGGAGAGCCGGCATGTGTGTGAGTCAGCGGTCTTAGGCGAAAGGCTGACCTATGTGTTAGAGAGGAGAGTTCGGCTCTTCGAGTCTCTGTCGGCCCCAGTGCCGAAATTGTAACGCCTCTGTATATATGCTGTACATAAACCTTGTTTAACTCACCGTCGTCTCGTCCGCTCGTCTTATCGGCTCTGCGCAGAAGCAGTCGCGAGCTGATAAACGTACGCTACGCAACAGTGGTGGCTTCGGCGGGATCGGCCCGTCGTTCGCAACAGTGGTGGAAGCGGCGGGATCGGTCCGCTTCGCAACAATATGTACAACTACGCTCTGCCGATAGCAGAAAGGAATTTGTACGCGCAGCGACCAAAAGCGCCCTCCACGCTCACCTTGCGTTGAGCGCTCATTTAGCACCGATAAAGCTAAAACTTCATTTCCGAGATACGAACTCAAAAAACAACTTTCTTTTTTTCCCTTCCATTTTAACAGAAACTCTAGAAACGCCTGGGCGGTTTTGAGAAAACTAAACAGTAATCCGAAGCCCGTTTGACGTCGGCCTGTCAGCACCTGTTATCTCGCGACACACCTCCCCCCCGTCCACTTCCGGCCATGGTCGATATTCGCATTCCTAATGACGCAACTCTTCCGCGCAGTAACGAGGTGGTTGAGGGTAGAGGAAGGGAAGCACCGCCGTATCGATATCGAGCCGTCAATCGATGAACGCCAGCCGTATTTTCGAGAAAGCAAAAACACAGATATGCACCCCCCCAAAAAAAACATAAAACAAGAGTCAGTACACGCACACACACACATTTGCATACATATAGCACGCTGATCTCTCCGTCTCACCCTAAAGTAAAAAGCATAATTTTTTTCATCGTTAGCGCCGAGAGCACTTCCACGGTAAAGTCCAACTTCCAGGATGTACAGCGGCAGAGAAGTCAAACAGGACATGGGGAACAGTTTCTACAATACTTTTTTTTTAGCCTTTTTTTTCCCTCCCATTAGTTCCGAGCATAAGCAGATAAAAGAGTTTGGGAGCGCACTTAGCTACGACAGGCGATGACATTTGACTCCCCCCCCGTCTCACCCCCTTTTCTATGCCGTTTTTTCTCACGTGCTTGCGTCTCAAAAAAAAAAGTGCGATGTACTCCCGGAAGCGGCCTGTCGCGGAAACGTCAATGGAACTCCATTATTGGCCCGACCTCAACTTGGTGGAAAACAGACTCGATTGCCTCGTGCGCTCACTCGATAAATAAAGTAAGAAGCATACGAGGAACGAAGAATCCAACTACAAACGTTGTCAACAAGTTGACGTATAAAAGCGCGCGTCAAATATTCAACGACGTTACGTGACGTCACATAGGTTCGGTACAGCCAGAGTTGGCCGATGCGACCAAGCTAACAAGTAAATCACAAAAAAAAACCTCTCCCCCCCACAAAAAAACGGAATTAAAATGAATGGTTCCATTCTTTAAAATATTTTAATTAAAATATGTCACTCAAGTAGTAAGAAGGGATGAATAAAAACACTGATAATCTCGCAAAGAACTCGCGCACCTACGAACAAAAGCAGATATCTTATATTTCAACATTGCCATTCGGTAGAATGCACATCTTCCAATGCATGATTAACGTTACTGTTGATTGCCTCACGGTATATATGTGCGACTTTCAACACTAAACTACTCGCCGATAAACACGCTATCGACGAACTTCACGATTACCAGAATCGCACTATTGCCTAGGAAAATGCAAATGAGACCAGGAAACGCGACAAGTGACTAGAATATTCTACAAGGAACTCGGCGAAATTGAAGCAGCAGCCCAGATCCGCTCATTATAGCCGGAACTGGCTGGCCACACTGAATACGGCGCTCGCAAACATCCGAAACCGCGCGGACACTAATGTGACCCTATCTGCAGTTACCACTCTTTCCTCTAGGGTCGATGAGGCACGCGGTATCTTCGTTTTCACATTGGGCAATGCGCAAGAATAACACTCAAACTAAAGAAAAAGAAAAAAAACTGCTTCTTTGTGGTCCGCATGCTGGCAAATTAACACTCCTAACTTACATGCTCAGCTGCAGGCCATTTCGCCACCGAAATTTAATATAACACGTTCTGGGTTAAAACACGAGGACATTAGCCGTGACCACAAAGTAACGAAATCGCGAATGAGAAAAACTGCCGATATTAAAGTTCTGTTATGCAAAATAAGCGCTGAACTTGTGCATTCATCGAGAAGATGAAAAATCTACTGACGTAACAGATACTTATGTGTTGTTTTCTTATATAGCACTTGCAATCAATAATTCGGAACTCGGTTGATTCGGCCATATTTTCGACTGCCGTGATACCCCAATCAACGCTTCTACTGACCACAAAAAAAAAAAAAATCACCCGGCCTGCGCGGACGGCGCAGCACAGTCACAGCGAAAGCTAGAAGAGCGGCCTTTCAGAGCCTTTTCAAAACACTCTTGTTCTTGTCGCCTGTAGAAGACATTGACTCATAGCCGCAAGGGGGATTGCCGTGCTCGAGGGCGAAATTGCTCGAGTCGCCGATAGGGGGCCAAACCAGATTTCGAAAGAGTTTCATTTCTAAAGCAGAACGACAGAGTAAAGCTGGTTCCCACACCTGCAGCCAGCCAATCGAGAGCGCGATCACACGTCGTGTTGTACGATCCACGAAACACACACTTCGCCACGGTGCCAGAGCGGTTACAACACCTGGCTGCTGACCAGAAGGTTGCGGGTTCGATACCGGCTTCAGCGGTCACATTTCGATGGAGGCCGGATGCTACAAACCAGAGTATACTGTGCAACGTCAGGGCGCGTTAAATAAACCCCAGACATTGTTTTACATTTAGTGTTCGCACCTACTCAGAGTTGGTATAGAAATGATATCTATGTGCCGCCACTTCGTGTAAAATTCAAATGCTTAGTTCGAGGGGAAAAAAATGGCGTTTTGGTAGTCCGGATAGCACATTGAGAGCACTGCAGGCCGGCGATCGCGGAATTCGAGCAATTTCAGAGGCTGTTTTAGGGGGCCCTCATCTGACGCGTTAAATAAGGCTTGCACGACGCGTGTTGCGTCGCTACGCAATAGCAATCAGAGTTAATCCTCGCGACGGAATATAGCTTCGCAGATGCTGGTTGACACGTGCGGGTATAACGAGACGATGACGTCATCGGGCCGCGCCAGCGCGTCAACGTCTCTATAAACCACGCATCGTCGAGCCGAAAATAACCGGGCGTTTCTTCGGCAACTTTCTCATAACACGCAACAACCACGCGGGGATTCGGGAGGTTCGAAACGTTCGTTCTTGCGACGAGAAATCGGGCAAATAACCAAATGCAAAATGAAAAAAAAAGTAGTAGGAAACAGAGGCTTAGTAGGCACCGGCATCGTGTGTAGATGTCGCAACGAGCGCGCTTTGACCGCTGCCCTCTGACGTCAGTCATTTTGAAATGCCGCGCCACGAAACAGGGAAACAAAATATCCTCAACCAGCGCTCCGTTCTCGTCTGGCACGAGGTAAAAAAA
>WOVY01006829.1:0-82042 GCA_013436015.1 Rhipicephalus annulatus | reverse complement strand
AACCAACCAAACCAACCAACCAACCAACCAACCAAAACCAACCAACCAACCAACCAACCAACCAGCAGAGAGGATGAACTTCGGTAGCTTCGGTTCGGTGCACCCTGCACTAGTTCTCCTTTTGGGGGTTCTAGCCGAAGTTTGCGTGTTTGTAGCCCAATTTTATTCTTGCCTAGTGCTTTTATTGTGGTATTGTCGATCAGTGAGTGCTTTTTGCGCATTTAAGTTCAGGCATGCCGTTTTTCTTCACCTGGACAAGGGCTTTCCTCTGGTCCGTTTTTTTCCACCGCAGGAAATTGAAATGGACCGTTTCTTGCGTAATGATATCTTCTCAGTTCCTGTGGACTTGCCCCCCCCCCCCCCAATAAGGGGACCAGTCGGATGAAGAATCTGAAAGTAATACAGGCGGAGCTTCGAGTAGACACAGCCCATTTGCAGAGTATTCCAGAAGTCCAACAGTTTGGCAAGGGTGGTATGCTCTGCTTAACGTCAGACCAGCTTTGTGTTCAAGGCCTCCCAAGTATCTTATGTTTGCCGTCTATCTGCTGAGTGCATTCATAATTTTTCACTTAGCATGCTTGAAAGAGCTTGTGCGAGGCATAGAGATCAATTTGACTTCATCAGAGGTATCAGAGATGTTCGCTGCGGCTGGAGCAATCTCCGTGTATCCGTGTACCTGTGTGGTTGAAAGACCAAAAGCCCCAGAGTCGGTGATCGTATCATTTGCCGGAGGAAGTCAACCAACAAAAATTAGGGCGTGGCCCCTTATCTACCGTGTTGAACCGCTTTCCCCTCAACCACTGCGGTGCACGAAAATTCTTGTGCTGTGGCCACACGGTGAAAGGCTGTTGGTCCGCTCTCAGATGCCGGGTGTGCGGAGAGCCTCACAACGACAATGAGTGTCAAAGTCAAGAAAAAAGTTGTCTATGCAATGGAACGCACAGTGCGGACAATCCATTTTGTTTCGATAAGGCTCGAGAAATTCAAATACTCGAGATTGTACATATGAGACGCTGCTCCAAGAAAGAGGCGTTAGCTTAAATTCAGACTAAAATTCATTGTCATGCAGGAGTTGCGGCCCGTCAAACCACGTAGAGGGATGCATATTTGTCCTAATCCATAGTGTAAGTGGTCGGAAGAGCAATAGAGAAGGCTATGGAGCGCTTTGCTGCAAACATTTGTGAGGCTATGTCTGAATTGTCGACCAACAAAATGGCTCATATGTTTGGAACGCCGGCAAATAATATAATCTGACTGCAGAGCTTCTTCTACTGAGGATTGAAGTAGATATAGCTAACATGACAGCTGATTTTGTCCACGCAGAACTCTCTTTAGATGACAACCAGAACCAAATGAATGATGTAACAACAAAACGGAGGAGTCTGATGACAAGGATTTTGGCTCTAGATAACTAAAACGCACAAGGTTCCCTCTATTGAAAAAAAAACCAACCTCGTCAAAGCACAAAGAACAAACAAAAACACTTAAAAGACGAGGCATCCCTCTCTAAGATAAATTTATTTAAAAAATTCCTTTTGAATAAGGCAGTCATGAAGTCAATTCTTTCGGGAAAATAGGGTTATTTAGGATTTTGAATAAAACTGTAGATGAAATGTTCTTCAATAGCTGATTTAACATAATTGTCTTCCTAATTCACCCCACAGATATAATTGCAATACAGGAGACAAGACTCTCTGTAGGTAAACCGTTTTATTTAACCAGTTACCGTTTAATGCCAGAACCCAAACATTTATACGTAATCGATGTCGATCAGGCTTAGATTTAGCTTTTCGAAATTCGACTGTCTGATCGTACCGGCTTAAAGCCGGTACGCACCGATGATCTCACCAGAG
This sequence comes from Rhipicephalus annulatus, assembly GCA_013436015.1. Lineage (NCBI taxonomy): Eukaryota > Metazoa > Arthropoda > Arachnida > Ixodida > Ixodidae > Rhipicephalus > Rhipicephalus annulatus. Next base: position 80,189 of record WOVY01006829.1, on the reverse strand, counting down.
AAGGATTGGCCACCCTGGTGCAGTATCTGGCCACCCCCTCCCGTAGGCATTCGTCAATTAACTCACGGCCCTCAGTCCCCACCAGCTGCGGAGCAACTGACCACGGCGGCGGTCAGATCTGCAAAGCAGCAGAGGGTGCTAGGAATCTCTGGATACGGACAGGCCACCATTGGAACTTGAACTTAGCAACGTTTAACGTTAGAACGTTATCTAGTGAGGGAAGTCTAGCTGTAATATTCGAGGAGCTAGAAGGCATTAAATGGGATATAATAGGGCTGAGTGAGGTTAGGGGGACAGATGAGGCCTATACTGTGCTACAGAATGGGCACGTCATTTGCTATCGGGGCTTGGCAGACAGAAGAGAACTGGGAGTAGGGTTCCTAATTTACAGAAACATAGCTGGCAACATAAAGGATTACTATAGCATTAATGAAAGGGTGGTGGGCTTTGTAATTAAACTGAATAAAATACAAAATGAAGGTAGTACAGGCTTACGCGCCTACATCCAGCCATGATGACGCTTCAGTTGAAAGCTTCTATGAAGACGTGGAATTGGCAATGAGTAAGGTGAAAACACAGTATACTATAGTAATGGGCGACTTTAATGCAAAGGTAGGGAAGAAGCAGGCTGGAGACCAGGCAGTAGGAGATTATGGCATCGGCACTAGAAAGGCCAGAGGAGAGCTACTAGTAAAATTCGCAGAACGCAATAATCTGCGTATTTTGAATACCTTCTACCGAAAACGAGAAAACCGCAAGTGGACATGGAGGAGCCCTAATGGCGTAAATAACAACGAAATAGACTTTATAATGACTGCACACCCAGGAGTCGTGCAGGATGTGGAAGTGGTTGGCAAGGTAAGATGCAGTGACCATAGAATGGTACGGGCTCGAATCCGCCTAGACTTGAAGAAGGAAACACAGAAACTGATACGCAAGAAGCAAATCAATGAGCTAGCACTGAGAGGGAAAGTACAGGAATTCAGAGTGTCACTGCAGAACAGGTACTCTGCTCTTAGCGAGGAAACCAACCTTAGCGTAGATACAATGAATGATAATCTGACGAGTATCATCACGGAGTGTGCAGTGGAAGTTGGAGGCAGGGTAGCTAGACAGGACACCGGCAAGCTTTCTCAGGAAACGAAGAACCTAATTAGGAAGCGTCAAATCATGAAAGTGTCAAGTACAACAGACAAAATAGAACTGGCAGAGCTTTCGAAGCTGATTAATAGACGTAAAGTATGCGATATAAGAAGGTATAACATGGAGAGAATTGAGCACGCTCTGAAAAACGGAGGAAGCGTCAAAGCAGTGAAGAGGAAACTTGGGATAGGCAAAAGGCGGATGTATGCACTAAGGGACAAAGAAGGCAAATTAACTACCAATATGGATAGGATAGTTAAAATAGCGGAGGAGTTTTACAGAGATCTGTACAGTAGCCGAGACAACCACGACCTTAATACTATAAGAACTAGCAGTAACCCAGACGACACCCCACCGGTAATGATAGAAGAAGTCAGAAACGCTTTGGAGAGCATGCACAGAGGCAAAGCTGCTGGTGAGGATCAAGTAACATCAGATCTGCTGAAAGATGGAGGACAGATTGTGTTAGAAAAACTAGCCACTCTATTTACGAGGTGTCTCCTGACGGGAAAAGTACCAGAGTCTTGGAAGAACGCTAACATCATCTTAATACATAAGAAAGGAGATGACAAGGACTTGAAGAATTACAGGCCGATCAGCTTGCTCTCTGTAGTATACAAGCTATTTACAAAGGTAATTGCTAGCAGAGTAAAGAAAACATTAGAATTCAATCAACCAAAGGAACAAGCAGGATTTAGAACACGCTACTCAACAATTGACCACATTCATACTATCAATCAGGTAATAGAGAAATGCTCAGAGTATAACCTACCACTATACATAGCCTTCATAGATTATGAGAAGGCGTTTGATTCAGTAGAAATATCAGCCGTCATGCAGACACTGCGGAATCAGGGCGTAGATGAAATATATATAAACATTCTGGAAGAAATCTACAGGGGATCAACTGCTACCATAGTGCTTCATAAAAAAAGCAACAGAATACCAATAAAGAAGGGCGTAAGGCAGGGGGACACAATCTCCCCAATGCTATTCACTGCGTGCTTACAGGACGTTTTCAGAAGCCTAGAATGGGAACAGTTAGGGATAAGAGTTAATGGAGAGTACCTCAGTAACCTGCGCTTCGCCGTTGACATTGCATTGCTGAGTAACTCAGGGGACGAATTGCAACTCATGATTACGGAGTTAAACAAGGAGAGCAGAAAGGTATGTCTTAAAATTAATCTGCAGAAAACGAAAGTAATGTACAACAACCTCGGAAAAAAGCAGCGCTTTGCGATAGGTAATAGTGCACTTGAAGTTGTAAAAGACTATGTCTATTTAGGGCAGGTAATAACCGCAGAGCCTAACCACGAGATTGAAGTAACTAGAAGAATAAGAATGGGGTGGAGCACATTCGGCAGGCCCTCTCAAATTATGACAAGTAGATTGCCACTGTCCCTCAAGAGGAAGGTATATAACAGCTGTATCTTGCCGGTACTTAGCTACGGAGCAGAAACCTGGAGACTCACAAAGAGGGTTCAACTTAAATTGAGGACGACGCAGCGAGAAATGGAAAGAAAATTGGTAGGTGTAACCTTAAGAGACAAGAAGAGAGCAGAGTGGATTAGGGGACAAACGGGAGTTAAGGATATCATAGCTGCAATAAAGTAGAGGAAATGGACATGGGCCGGGCATGTAGCACGTAGACAGGATAACCGCTGGTCATTAAGGGTCACCAACTGGATTCCCAGAGAAGGGAAGCGGGGTAGGGGGAGACAGAAGGTTAGGTGGGCAGATGAGATTAAGAAGTTTGCGGGTATAAATTGGCAACAGCAAGCACAGGACCGGGTTAACTGGCGGAACATGGGAGAGGCCTTTGTCCTGCAGTGGACGTAGACAGGCTGATGATGATGATGATGATGATGAAGTTCGACTGTTTCTACCTTGTCCTAGACAGTGCTGGACTGTGCTACAAACAGCGATCATATTTGAATACGTTTTGAGATTTTTTGCCTGAGAACATCTTCTTGCTTTGAAGTCAGAGTCTATGTGAATTACAAAAAATGTACAAATACCCCGCATTCAGCTTTGTATACTACCTCCGACGAGAATAACAATTGCAAACCGATGAAGTTAAACGCAATTAATAAAAGAGCCTGTAAACATGCTGAATTTACTGTTGAATCGGCCAAGAGGGTGCCCTCGAGTCTTCATTGAGAAGAATGCACAGAAGATGACCGACATCACCAGGCACCATGGAAGCAGCTCATTCATAATTAATCCCCCAAAAAACTGGTCTGATGATAAGTTTACGGCAACTAGTTTTAAACGCACACTCACTAAAGTAAAACAGAAATATGATCGCACACATTAAGACTTCCTTTCGAAACTGAAAACTAAGAAAGCAATGTTTCGATGCATGAGAAGAAGGAAGATGCTGCCATCACCAGTGAATTCGGATTCTGAACTTCGATCGTCAGCGGAAATCTCTAAAGCTCCAGATTTCATCGCTAAAAGTTTGGAACAGTACGTTAAATCAAATATATCTGTCAAGTGGCAGAATCCTACAAACCAGGCGGAATCGGAGAAAGTTACAATGTCCGATCAATCCCACGTGATAAGGCAGTTACTGTTTTCAGCTCCGTCCCCGGATGGGATCACAGTGCCTATGATCCAAATATCATTCAAAATATCCCCTTGTGAAATTCTTACTGTTATAAACTATTCTCTGTAGCATTCACGAATTGCTTATGATTGGAAAATAGCAAAGATAATTCCAATACCAAGAAACAGAGATCAGGGTTCAGCATAGAACACATAAGACCTATATACTTGACTTCTAACATGGTCAAACTCATAGAGAGGGTTCTGCACAGCAGGATCACTAGTTGGATAGAAGGTAAGTCAATACTTAAACCCCAACAAATTGGCTTTAGATCTGATTGTTCAATCTGGTGTGCCCATGAAGACCTAGAGAGCCGAATACAGCTTGCTAAAAAAAGAAGACGATTCGTGGCACCTGTGACTCTTGACATTGCAAAAGCCTATGATAGCGTTGAATATTCAATTTTGTTAAACATACTAATGACTTTGTATTTCACACTGTACTTGACGACGTGATTAGCACAGTTTTTAAACTCAACAATATTTATTGTGTGATGGTTAATATGATGGATGCTCAACATCAAGATACAGAGCCGCGGAGTTGAACAAGGAGCAGTTATATCACCGCTTTTATGTAATATGCTGATGAGTTGCATACCGACCTGCCAGGATATCAATGTATTTGTGTGTGCTGATTATATAGCTTTCTTTGCGGCAGATAGTGATACTTATGCCCTACAGTAAAATTACAAATATACTTGAACATGCTGGAAAGATGGCTGCAGTCAATTCCATTGGCTTTAATTGTAAGTAAGAGTGTTCTGTGGATGTTTCTTATAGCCAGTTTGATTTCACTCGATATTAGATACAATGAAGAACTCATTCCGCAAGTAGACTCTTCTAATTATTTGTGTGTGTTGTACACAGAAAAACTTCTCTGTAGTCCGCGTAGAGAATGAATCTCGGCTAAGGCTGCACAGGCTTAAAGCTTAGTGCGCATATTGAGCAATCGAAAGTTTGGCATACGTAGAGACTCCATCTTGATCGTGTACAAAAACTATAAGCGCCCAATATTAGAATGTGAATGTGTGTTGTTTTGAGCAGGACCTGCGTACAAAACACAGCTATTAGTTATGTTGCAGCGGGATGCTCTGCATTTGTGTCTGAGACTCTGTAGGCTTGCAGCAAATAATGACATTTTTCAGGAAGCGCGTCTGCCTAATTTGCTTTGCGATTACGTTTGTTAACGGTACAAATATTCCTAAAACATTATAGGCCGCTAGCGAGGAGAGCTGAAAATGTTTTTATCAGTGACGCAGAATCCTTTTTTCTTGCTCATTGGCCACGTTTTCATAAACCACAGATAATCTATGTACAGAAAACTGGCAAGTATAAATGTAAACATTAAAGGAGTACTTGCATTCGATAATTCAAACCAGATTCGTATTATAAAATATGATGACATCTCTCCTTCACAGTCTAAAGTTCAATCCCACAAACTCTTAGAGAACCGGTTCGCAGATTTTCTAGTACATACCCAGACACGTAACATAATAGATCAATTGCTTCCGTGAATAAGAAGAGGGAGCCGTTGGAATAGTCTCCCAATCACTTGGCTGGTTATTTGACGTGAGGCTATCCGATTTCACTCCGGTCTTTGAGATGGAGCTCATGGCAGTCATCATGGCACTGATAAGACTTCCGATGTATGAGAACAGGGCCGTAATAATTATGATTCGCTCTCAATATGCACATTTATTACAGCTTCTGATACCTCTCTTGCCGTGACGACGTTACGACCTTTAGTTTCGTCTCAGCTGAAGTATCTGAAATCAGTATGGGTCCCAGGTCACTGTGGATTAAGATTAAATGAAATGGCCGACACTTTAGCCCGCTCATCGCTAGATCTCCCGATAGTTCAGGTTCTCCCGGATGTACAATACTTCCCCGCAATCAGGTATGGAATAGCTAATCGCACAGATAGGATAGAAACAATAACCATGTCAACAAAATATAATCACTTAAACTATCCCTGGAAGATGCAGTGGAGCGAATCTCGGCAAAAGAAGTGACGATAACCCGATTTCAATAACCTGTCGCCCATTAAACGTTTACTTGTACAGGGCTGGTCTGATGATATTACTTCGCTGCCAATTCTGCAGAGAACTGGAAATTATTGCACATTACTTTTTGTAATGTTCAAGATGTTCTCGCATTAGACCTCCGCTTCTATTTACTCCTCTTGTAAAAGTAGGCATGCCTTAATCAGAAGAAAGTGTTTAGGTTCAGTGCCTCAGGCTTGGGATATTGCCGCAGGGACGCCTTTGAAGCCGTGTGTAATTTCATTCAAAACTCAACGAGTATCTTTAGTCTGGTACTCAAAATTATTCGCCATTTTAATAAGTTAATACCCAACTCAATTTTCAGAACTGCTCTCCTCAGGTTATTACGGCAACCTAAATTACGAGCTCAAAAACATAATACTCGTAGTTTAAATTGACCTTTTACGTATTATCGCTAAATACTTGCAAAATCATATAACATTTATCAGCCTTAACGTCACATTCCTGGTCAATCTCCCAATGTAAGTACGTGCCAAGGACACAAACAAACTTTTCCTGTGATCGATAAAGCATATTTGGTCGTGGTTTTTTGTTTGCTCGTCGATTCCGCGTCGTTACACTGGCGGAAGTGCTGGGTAGTCTTCATGCTTGGCACCCCTTTGTGGAGCCGACAATCGAGCCCAGAATTGCTGCCACGCGTCGGCACACCGGTGTACTGTTTCAGTCGCCATCTGCTACGCCTGGCGCCCGAGCTCAATGTCCAGCGAGAAATTGCCAGAAACGCCGTTTGCCTTTGTCAGCCACCATGATCACTCCAGCTCCATCACACATGACACATCAGAATCGTATTGCTCCTGATTGCTTTCATGGTTAGCCTCATGAAGACTCCTAAGGTGTCTCGACCAGTTCGAACGCTGTGCGATGTACAACGATTGGACAACACCAGAAGAAACGTTTGCGAATGTCTACTTCTACTTGAAAGGGAACGGTCAGATGTGGTACATGACCAGGGAAAGAAGCTTGGCTATGCGTGCGACGACTTCCGCAACCAGCTGCTTTGCACCTCGATACCTCAACAGGCAGAGGATGTGCAACGTCTCTCGGAAGCTTGAAGTCAAAAACCAGACGAGCGCATCGCTATGTTCACCGAGGACATGGCCCGTCTTTTCCGCAGGGCAGATTTCAAGACTCCGGGAGACAGGCAGCTACGGCATCTCATGCGAGGCGTGAAGAAGCAACTCTCTGTGGGGCTTGTGAGAAATCTACGAACAATAGTAGCTCAGCTCAAGAGAGAAGGCACAATGATTGAACCGGCCTTACCGGAACGGTACCACCAGCCAAACCTGGTCACCTTTGTAGTGAGTAGTCACGTAACGGGTGCGGCAAACCTCTGCGTCAACGACAGGCCTCTTCAAGAAGTCATTCGGGAGATTCTAAGGAAGGATCTTTGGCAGTACGGATTTATTCCAGTAGCGGAACAGATGCCGGCATTGTCTTTTCTCGCCGATGTTGTCTGGGATGAGGTCCGTCAGGCTTTCTCTTCATCCGGCAAAGGTGATGTGCAACGACATCTTACTTACGCCGATGCAGTCCATCACCCCGTCGTCACACTTTCGGAACAGCGGACTCCAATGACTGGACCACCACCAACTCTGCAACCACCACCAACCCTGCTCTCACCGCAGGCGCCTTTTCCAACCTCGCCGATCTTGCCGACAACACTGCCCTATGGCCAACATGTGAACACCACAACATGGTTCAGTATTGAGTTCCGGCTGACCCTACAGCGCCAGGAAACCATTTTGTTGAATCACCGATGGTTTATTGCCAGTTTTTGGCGCATCAAATAACCATATACACAGCTCACTAGGGATTTGATTTGTGAGGTGTAACGTCCCAAAATACCCAATATGAATATTAGAGACGTCGTAGAAGAAGGCTCCGGAAATTTCGGCTACCTGGGGTACCTTGACGTGCACCCACGTCTGAGTACACCAGCCTACATTTCCGCCTCCATCCGATATGCAGCCACAGCACAGCTCACTAGGGAAGATATCCCCTTCCCATGTGGCGATGACCAGCAGCAGACATTTCATGAGCTTCGCCCGCGCATGCAAACACTTCTCATGCTTACCAACTTCGACGAAGACGCGACAACAATACTACATACAGACGCTAGTAATGTGTGTCTTGGAGCACTGCTCGCACAGTCACAGGACGACAACGAAAAGGTGGTCGCCTACGCTAGCAGCCATCCGGAACAGAAGCTAAGTGCACTATGACGAAGAAAGAATTTGTTGCAACGGTATGAGCAGCTCTGGAGTTTCACCCTTATGTGTACGGGCGCACATTCACCGTTATCAGCGATAACCACTCACTCTATTGGCAAGTTAACCTGAGATCCATCTGGCCGGCTTGCACGCTGCTGTCACCGGCTCGAAGTGTTTGACTTCACTGATGCCAAGTCGAGAAAACGACACACCGATGCCAACTGTCCTTTTCGGTCTCAATCTCACGACGACGACATTGCCCCTTTTAGGAATCGTGGACACTGCCACCTTTTCTCAGCAGCAGCGGGACAGCGCTGATCTGCTACCTCTCATGAATTACCTAGAAGGGCGAACGAATAGCGTGCTGAATTCATTGTGAGAGGCCTGGCGTCATACTGCTTGCGGAATGACGCCCTTTAAAAGAATTTTTTACGCGGCGGCAGCAGCTACTTTCTCGTCGTTCCTACTTCGCTTCGACGTTAGGTATGGCAAGCCTACTACGATGAACCTACCACTGGTCACTTGGGCTACACAATAACATTGGCGAGGATTAGGTAAAAATATTACTGGCCAAGACTTGCCGGGGTTGGCAAAACTACCGTGCAGGGATGGCCTATTGCCAGCGTCGCAAGCCACCATCTATCAAACAGCTGGCCTGCTGCAGCCTGTGCGAGGGCCGACAGCATCATTCGCACAGATTAGCATAGATTTTCTCATTATCTGAGCAAAATCTGCCATAGGAAAGAAGTGGATAATTGTTGCCACAAATGAAATAACCCAATACGCGAAGACAGGGCCTCTGCCAGGGGCAACGGCAGGTCAAGCCGCGGAAGTTTTCATCGAGGCCATCGTTTGAAGACACGGCGCTCCCGCAATAGTTATCAAGGGCAGAGGTACTGCGTTCATGGCTGAGCTTTAGGGTAATGCTTTCCAACTTTAATGCTTTCTAGTAAGACAACGACGTATCATACCCACACCAACTGGCTTTTCGAACATTTCAACTAGACTCTGGCTGACATAAAAAGCATGTATATAGATATAGGACACAAAAAATGGGACGACATTGTTCCCCACATCACGTTCACGTACAGCACGAATCGTCAGGAGACCACTTGGAAGACTTCCTTCAGTCTTGTTTACGAACTTGAAGTTACGAGAACGTTAACCGCAATGCTGCCCACTGAAAATGATGGCAATGAGACGGACGCCGAAGAGTTTACCCAGCGGGCAGAAGAAGTCAGACAACTGACCAAGTTGTGAATCATCACACAATAAGAAGTTGATTCCAAACATCGCAACCTCCGGTACAGAACCATTTTCTACAACGTCGGTGAGAAAGTGTGAGTCTGGACTCCTATTCTTCGGCGTGGGCTCTCCAAAAAGCTGATGCGAAGATACCACGGATTCTACGTGGTTTTGTAACACATCAGTGACCTCAACAACGAGGTTGTTCGGGACAGCAATCAGTGTTCAAATTGCCGCTGACATTCCCCAATTCTATCCACATGCTTCAGATAAAGCCCTAGCTATTTTCAGTCAATAACTGCGCAGTTTTGGTTTTACGTTACCTCTTGAGCGTGGACCATCGGGGCGATATTTTGTAAAATGTAAGAGTAAAATTGGTTTGGTTAGAGTAAGTACATTACAAAACTCACTGCTGGGGCAAGGGCTAAAGTCAATCAGCCCGACATGGGCCCCTGACTGTCCGTAGTTCGTGCTAGGCTTCGCTAGGAGCACAGACGAAAACAGACAAAACTCAATACATTGGTCACATAGTTGCTTGCAAGATTACATGCAAAGTTCAAAAAAATAAGTTTAGGTGCATAGCACATTCGAAAAAATTAGACGTCACTCATTGGAGATTTATAGCCAAGTCAAATTGAGAAAAAATTTAAACACCGTGAAACACAAAGTACATACGGTCACAATAATACAAATTCGTACAATACTGCTACAAAAACACAAGGTAATGAATCATTTCAGTATAAGTCGAGGCATGAAGCTCTACCTCTTTGTTTTGATAATGTGTACCCGTGGTTAGTAATAAGTTATTTGTTTGTTTGCTAAAGGCGTCTTTGCTAGCCTTAAAGTTGAATTTATTTCCTAGGGCATTTATCACGTGAGATGTCTGGTAAGCAACACTTTGTTGTCCATAATTGGTTCTTGTTCTTGGTGCTTGCTTGTTTTGTTGTTGCAAATAGTAGTGTGATGTTTCGGTACAACTTTCCTCGTATAACTTGACGTTTTTAGTTAGCTGCAGTAATTTTAAATAATATAATTGATCAAGCCTGACCATGGAATGTTTGATGAATATCGGAGCAGTTCGGGAGCCCTGTATGTTACCTCTATATTTTTCGAAACAACACAGTATTTTTTTCTTGTTATCAGCTATTGGTAATTTCTTTGCAATGCTGTTCCCCAAACTAGCATCACATAAGTCACTTTGGAGTGGAAAAGCGCATAGTACATACTTATTTTTAAGCATAGTGGAATTAAGTGCAGTGTTCTAAAGAAACAACTGACTATTCGTGCCAGTGCGTTAATTAAATGGTTGACTTGTGTGGTGCAGCTTAACTCTTCCTCAAACCACACGCGAAGAAATAACTGCTCCCTAACATGTGGAATGCAATTTGCCTCAAGTATTACAGTTAATTAATGATAGTTTTGTTTCTTGGCCGGGATATCATATAGGTAGTTTTTTATCATTCAAGTGCAGCTCAATCTGTTTAACGAAATCGAAAGATGACTTAATTATTTACGCTTACTTCAAGTGATAATAAATTGTCTGAAGTAACGAACACAGTCGCAATGTCATCGTATATAATAAGCTCAGGAAAATCAGGTACAGGCACAGAAAGAGAACAAACTTTTGAAAGCATTGGTTCCGGAAGCCGCCTGAAGCAGCGAAGCCGACGTAACCCTGGCCACAGCGGCGCCTCGAAAACCCCCGCGCCGAACTAAACCTAGGTTCCCCCCCCCTAGTACGTACTAGGGGGGTGGGGAACTTGGGTGGCTGTGCCATCGCCGCCGTGCGTGTTGCGCCTAGGGAAGCACTGCCATCATGCAACACCACACAGACTACTACGTTCATTGGTTCACGCTTGGGCAGCTCATGTGTGTGAAGCGCAATACGTAGTTACGTGGACGGCATTGGTCTAATCTCACTGTTTTTAAATGCGATTGGTTTCTAAGTCGGGCTATGTCGGGCGTCCGTCGGGATCTGTCCACCATGCTTTCACATAGCAACAGCTGAGGGTGCGCGTCCTTAGTAACTGGAGCCCCCACCACGTCACGCTTCGCTTTGGCGTCGGCAGCTGTCAGCAACAGCGGCGAGTGAGCGCACTCATCCTTGCCCCTAGCAACCGGAGCCCCCACCTCCTTGATTTGAACGTGACTTGCCACCACTTCAATGCAGTACGTTTGAAACGCGTTTGTAGCGTTTGTGCTGTTTTGGCACAGCCTGAAAACAGTGCGTTCTCATTGCGTTATTCTTCTAACTCAAGTGCAGAATGCCATTATGGACGCTACGCAATGCATTCGAATTTCTTCGCCATTCTCTTCAGGGAGGTAGGGGCATTTTGTTTAGTGCCAACAGTTCATGGAGCCGTCCAGTCAGAATTTGGGTTTTATAACTAAACGGCGAATCACTCATTTAGCTCTTAACATTACGTTGCGAAATACCGTTGAAGAAACCAAAATAATGTTATTTTTGGCACCTTGTTGTGCTTGCGACCTTTCTAGCAGTTTTTAAAAATTTGAAATATGCCTAAGCACTTTTTATGGCGTTAACCTAGAGACCAAGAAACTTGGGATCGATTGCCAAACTTGTTCAGAAGATCAGGCATTCGACAGATCAAGCCCAGGAAATTAGACATGTCTAAATCACGAGCTGAGAGCTGGTCATTCCGCACTCTCACTACTCCGGGGTGGCATCATTTCATTGTTACCATTATCTTTTTTCGTAACTTCGCTTGGTTCCTAAGACTCAGCACATATCCGTGTTCACATCGCCAAGAAAAGGGGACACTGGAGGCATTTTACTGCGCTTATTATACTACTACTGCAATATCATGCTTGCACTAGTCATGTCGGCCTGAGTACACCCTCTATCTAAGCCGAAGCCGAAGGCCACAACGCTTTCTCTAGGTTCACCTTCAGTTAGCCTTAGCGAAGGGTAGGAGTCATGTAAAAGTATGAACAATTTCCAACTTGCAAAAAAGAAACCGCGGCATAAGTTTGTGTAAAAACAAATACATTTCCCTAACAGATACTGAAGGCAGAAACAAAATCTTCTCGCACGTTGGTTCTCATTGACACCCCACACTTAAGTGTTGAATACTCTATGCGTGGTATGACCATTATCTCAGAAGCAGATTAGTACCTGACACAAAAATAACGTTTGTGACAAGAAAGACTTTGCATACCTACACACAGGCGAACACAAAAGTTATCCTTACCCCATCCATGCTTGCGATCTGCGTCAGCGTTGGTGACCCATGCGGCTCAGTGTTCCGTATTGGATGCAAAGGCACAATGGGCCCGAGTGGTGGACATTGCTCCGTTTAATACCAGCGGTTTTTGTTCCATTAACCAAATTTTGGCTTTCTTCATATTCACGACCACTCAAGATGCGGCACAAAAGTGCTTAGTCACATAACTTTTGTAACCATGAAAAGACGCTGTGTCGTCATTTTAGCAATAAAAAATTTAAACTTAAATATTTAAAATATCACCATTCGTTCAAACGCGCTGACACTGCAAATACTACATGTACCGGGAAAACTGCTTCTATCGGAATTAGTAGGGTGGGTTTACTGCACTAGATAGGCCACAAAGCTCTTAACTCTTGACCTTAGTAACGTGTTTTGCGTACTTTTGCAGTTTCTAATGCATCCCGGGACACTACATTTATGGTGTCGTAAATTATTAACTCATTAAAACTATCAAGATGCATTCCCTACATTGAGGAATTGAAGGAATAGAATTGAACGGCCCTGACATTCCCGGAGTGAGAATGGGCCATTTTTTTTTCATTGCGAGAGATGAAAACAAATGGAATTGTGACAAGTCTTAATTCCCCGGATTGAAATTGGAATGGAATGGAAGTGCTCATTCCGCAACACTGCTTAACAGTCACAGGAATGTGTTCTAAGCATATCTAGGTGGAATAATCCAGCGCGTATGTGTTGGTAACAGCGACAACGAAGCAGCAAGAGTTGCTTTCACCGAGCGCAAAGACAAAGACGTTGGAGTCTTTTCCTGTGTTCAATATAGCGTCGTGTGCTCGTCGATCCCGTACTGTCACAATATGACGAAATGTTTTTTTACGTAAAGCTTCCTTCCCCAGCTATGTTTTTACAGAAACATTCACTCTCTCCTCTCTAAAAGCCAGAAAGTCATTCAGACTTTCTCCTGACCGTCATCTGCGAGAACCTGCCACGTTTTTGATATCGAAGCCTCACTCATCCGCTCCGACATGCTCCGGAACAGCTTTTCTTCTTGAACAATAAACGCTTAGAATTCCTTGTCTAGATGTAACTGTTTGTTAGCACCTGCGTAGTTCCCAGATGTATTTTCACAAATACTCGCTCATTGTTTTTTACTTTATTTATTTGCCACTCCTGCAATTGCAATAGACTCATTAGGGCGGCTTTACGTAAAAATGAATAAATATAAAACATATTGAATTTCTCAATTGAGACTAGAATTTGTAATGTTAGATAGAATGAATAGACTTCAATAAAAGTCAACTTCTGAACGCTGTTATCGATTCTTTCTAGTGCATCTTTTCTGTCTCTACTCTAAAGAATCTATAGATCGGTTGTCCTTGTATGGCTTCATCGCTTTCATAAATAGCGTACTGTACAGCGGCATTATGAAATATACCAGCTCACTAAGATTATTTTGCTCCTTATTCAGCAATTTTCGTCAGGGTTTTTCTTAAATTTTTATTACATCACAAAATTTCCGTTTTAGCACGCAATGTTTTCAGAACTATTGGAACAATATTTTCTGTCCTCAAACGACATAAATGTATCCTGTTTTGAGGCAAGAGTAGTTTTTTGAAAGTCTACAAAAGAGTTGGAGATCACGGTTACATCCGTTTTGGTGGATCGTGGGTTTCACTTCCCAAAACTGCGATATGATTATCAAAGACGCCATAGTGGAGGGCTCCGGCAATATTGACCGTCTGGTGTACTTCAACGTGCACTCAAATTCACAATTTATATGCCCATGACATTTCGTCTTCATCAAAATGCGACTGCCGAGGCGAGGACTGAACCTGTGAGCTTTGGCCCAGCAGCCCATTGCCGTAACCACTACCTCACCACAGCAAGCAGCAAGAGTGTTTTTTTTTTCAGCAAAGGTGGAAGAAAATTCGAAATATTGAAATATGATGAAAGCCTCATTTCACCCTCTCCTACGGCACACCACTTCATCACCTGACCTAATAAAAATTGTCAACAAAGGCATCGCTCCTAAAGTTTGCATATACGCCTACCTCGAACAATACTTGATAATTCATGTACACCTAAATTTTGAGCCTGCAACAAGAACGTGAGTGTGGGTGGTTTCTCTGGTAAATGCCACATCCATTCGACTGCTTCTTTTTATCGAAACAAAAAATGCATTCACGAATTCTCGGTGTTCTCGGCCTCACGCTAATTACTCTTAGGAAGCCCAAATCACTAACATCACTGCACGCCCCGTTTCACTGTCGGAAAGCAGGGCTTCCGTTGCCTACCTGTGTTTTTCAGCTTACTGTGTGGCACTGCCAACGCAGTGCTTTGTGTCCTTGTGTACTGCAGTATGCTGTGAAGCACTGGAAGGCATTTTAGAGTATGAGGCAGTGCACTAAAAGACAGTGAGAATGATGTATAGTATGGCACTCTTATTTACAACACACTGGTTGTCGCTGGTCATGGTGTACAGAGGCTGCCGGGGTGCTGGGAGCACTGGCGGTACATTCGAAAAACTTGGGCGTGCTAGGTGGAATTCGCATAAGGTTTGATAATCAATCGCTCTTTCTTTGAACGCAACTTTTATCGAACGTGTTGATTTGATGATTGATTGATTGATATGTGGGGTTTAACGCCCCAAAACCACTATATGATTATGAGAGACGCCGTAGTAGAGGACTCCGAAAATTTCGACCACCTGGGGTTCTTTAACTAGCACCCAAATCTGAGCACACGGGCCTACAACATTTCCGCCTCCATCTGAAATGCAGCCGCCACAGCAGGGGTTAGAACCCGCGACCTGCGGGTCAGCAGCCGAGTACCTTAGCCACTAGACCACCGTGGCGGGGCTTTATCGAACATGTGGAAAATATTTTATGTTCAGTGTCCTACATACAGAAACTGTGCTAAAAGTTGCTGGAATATTTTTTTAGGAACGAAGCTCCAAATGGTGTGGCTTGTGCGTCACCTGTTGTAGCTGTGCGTAACCGCCAGCGGCAACTACCCTTGAGAGCGGGCATGTGCCACGGGGGAAAGACGGGTATGTGCCACAGGGGAAGGAGAGAGACGATCGTGCGAGTACGATCGCGATGAAAATATGCGAGATGGTGGTACTTGGAGTGTTTACTAGATGGGCGGAAGGATTGACGCACAGATAGATAGACAGACAAGCAGACGGACGAATGAATGAAGGCGCGGGTGGACGGACAAGCGAATGGATGTATGGACGCTCAGCCGGACACATGAACGGATGGATGGATGGATGGCCGAACGTAGGTACGAACGCGGCGACAGACGAGAGGTGGACGAATGACTGCACAGATGAACGCACAGACGGATGCACGTATGGACGCATGGACGTATGGAAGCAAGAACAAACGGACGGACTGATGGACGCTTCGCACCACTTATCGTACATTCCGGGGATATGCTGTTTCTTGTGTCGTCGGGAACGCTGCTTGGCGATGAGGCGCTTTGGGTGCAGTTGTTAGTGGGAATAACCTTCGAAACAAGTACCGTTTCAGTTGAGTGCGCACGGTCGTAAAGGAGGGTCATACCTTCGCGCACAGGTGCAGCGCTCGTGTTGTCCTCTTTGCTTTCCTTGCCACGCCTTTCGTTTCACGTTTCTTCTAGCACCTTCGTGCTCGCGCTCCAGCCCTTATCATCATGGATTCTAACCAACTAGCCCAAATAGCCGTGCTTCAGGTGCCCTCATTGGAAAAAAAAGGTTTTCGAGTTTTTTTTTAGCAGCGTCGACGGTGGCCATTAGCAAGGTCTGCCTAAATTATAAACCAACGACTCGCCGCAAGAGCTGCGTGAATGTACAGATAAAAAATCGAGCCTTAGTATCCAGACGAACAAAAAAGTGAGGGATAACTAAAATATTCAGCCATAGTGCCACTACAAGAATAAAAGAAGCAGAGTGAAAGAGCATTGCTCACAACTTATTTACTTGTTGGCAAACTGCAGAAAAAAACACAGCATATCCACTGAGTGAATGATGATGAGTGGGGCGAAGCGTTCACCAGTCTGTCCGTGCTTCCGTCTGTCCGTTCGTTCTTGCTTGCGTCCTTCCGCACGATCAACTGTGCGTACGTCCATGCGTCCGTCCATTTGTCCATGCATGCGTCCGTGAGTCCGTTCATCCGTCTTTCGTTCATTTCTGCTTCCATCCGTCCCTACGTCCACGTGTCCATCCGTCCGTCCGTCCGTCTACATGTCTCTCTGTGAATCCATCTGTACATGCGTTCATCCGTGTGTCCATGTAGTGAACACTCTAAGTACCGCCATCTCGCATCCCGCATCCCCGGTGGCACATACCCGCTCTAGAGCGGTCATGCGCCACCGGTGGCTACTTACTACTACTCATACATTGGAAACGCACGACTCAGGCATTAAATAGCTTCGCCCCTAAAAAATACTGTCGTCTTCAAAACATATACCCCGTTATCCACTTGTGCAAAAAGCACTGCCTCATGTAGTCACTACTGTGTGCCGCCGCGCCGTGCCGCCGCCGCCAAGTGTTTCTGCTCATGCCGATCGCGCCGCCGCGAAAGCTTCACGATTTATCACGTCACCGCCGCCGCGCGATATTTTTGGCGCGTCGACGTTAGTCTTTTTTTGTAAGCCAAGCAGGCAACCTAAACATAAAAGACATCGCATCACAAGGAGAGCGTTTTAGCGGCGATGGATGGATGGAAAAACTTTATTTCGTCAGAAAGCAACTGAGGATGATTCCGTGTTAGATGGCCATCAACCCAAGGTTGGCGGCGACCTGTGTGGCCCACTCCACGACCCTTAACTGGACGACTGGGTCTGAGCTGGTCAACACGGCCTCCCAGTGCTCAAGAGAAGGATCACGCATAATATCCACCGGCGGCGGCACTATGCTACATTCCCAAAGTATGTGATCATATGATGCCACAGCCTGACACCATTTGCATTGCGGCTTAATCTCCTCCGGGTACATTTTGTTCAACACGTAAGGGTTGGGAAAAGATCGCGTCTGCAGTTTTCTCCAGACGCATTCCTGCGCCTTAGTCAACCGCTTGTGCGGGGGCGGATAAAACCTCCGCTCTAGTTTATAATGATTCGTTATGTCATGAAAGGACACCAGCCCATCTCTCGCGGACCTCCCCGGAACTGGCGGCTCACCTACCCGGCTGACGAAACCTCGAGCATTCAGGTGAGCCGCCTCGTTCCCAGGGTTCCCAGAGTGTGCTGGTACCCAGACAATTTCTATTTCTCTCATTTCTCGTCCCGTGGCCCCATGCAGAAATCGTGCGGCGGTCGCCGATATTCTGCCCCTCGCCAGATTTCGGATGGCTGTCTTTGAATCACTGAAAATCAAATCTGACTGCGAATTAGTTATAGCTAGCGCTATTGCCGCTTCCTCTGCAGTTTCCGAGGAGCGGGTTTTGACCGATCCAGAAGCGATCAAGCGCCCCCGCCTGTCCACCACCACAATCACAAAAGCGTCTTTGTCCTTATATTCCGCAACATCTGTATAGACTGCCGCTTTGTACTCGCCGTATTCAACGTGTAAAGCTCTGGCTCTTGCCTGCCTGCGCTGCGTATGGTGAATCGGATGCATATTTTTGGGCAAAGGTTTTATGTACAGGGCCTTATGTAACTCTCGCCGCACCTGAATTTTAGTGTCCCCAGTGGGAGCCTCTGCTCCAATGCCAATCCTTTCCAATATAATCCTGCCCGCTTTGGTTGTCGAAAGCCTAGCGTGCTGCATCACCAGATGCGCCTCCCATAATTCATCCAGGGTGTTGTGTACCCCTAGTTTTAACAGCCTTTCTGTAGGCGCGTTGTTAGGCAACCCAAGCGCTGCCTTGTAAGCTTGCCGGATCATAGCCTCGACCTTACCTTTTTCTGCGGCATCCAACTTCATATAAGGTGTCGCGTAAGTAATCCTGCTGAGCACAAACGCCTGTACCAGCTTACAGAGTTCTTTTTCTTTAACCCCGCTCTTACGGTTAGCGATTCTTCTGATTAACCTGACAGTAGCATTAACCGTGGTCTTAAGTTTTTCAAGGGCCACCCTATTCTTCCTGTTAGTTTGCAGATATAGGCCAAGAATTCTAATCGTTTGAGCTTCAGCTACCGGCCTACCCCCTACCTTTACCTCTAACGGCGGTGGCGGAATATAGTGTTTTGCATGTAGCCCTCTGGGTTTGTCCCGAACCACAAAGAGCTCGGACTTTGGCTGAGAGCATGAAAGTCCCGCTTCCCCTGCCAACTCTTCGACAATATTAACTGCCTGTTGCAGTGTTTCTTCCAGATGCGCGTCACTACCCCTGGTTACCCATAGAGTAATATCATCTGCATAAAATGTGTGTTTGAGTCCCGGTATCTCCTCCAACCTCGGCGGTATTTTAATTAAGGCGATGTTAAACAGGAACGGTGACAAAACTGAACCCTGCGGCGTCCCTTTGCCTCCCAACGCGAATGAGTCCGATTTGATATCTCCTATTGAAATTTCTGCGGTTCGGCCCTCCAAGAATGATCTGATGTAGCGAAATGTCCTGACCCCTGGGCCAATTTCCGATAGGTTATTCAATATTGCCTCATGCGAAACATTGTCGAAAGCTTTATTCAGGTCAAGCGCCAATACAGCTTTGGTGCCCGTGCCGTGCCCGGGATTGACTACATCATGTTTTAACTGTATCATGACATCCTGTGTGGACAAATTGGCCCTGAAACCTATCATAGTTGGGGGAAAGATGGCCTTGTCCTCTGCATAATTCTGAAGCCTGTTGAGAACCACGTGCTCCATCAATTTGCCCACGCATGATGTCAGCGATATGGGGCGCAGGTTTTCCAAGCAGAGTTTCTTGCCTGGCTTCGGAATAAATATAATCCTAGCATGCTTCCATTGTGCTGGGATCTCCCCGGCCACCCAATACTCATTTATCAAGTCAGTGATCGCCCCGACCGATTTGAAATCTAGGTTTCTCAGCATTTTATTAGTAACTCCATCCGGACCTGCGGCAGACGTAGTACGCAGCTGCCCCATGGCAAACTCCACCTCCGCAATTGTGAACTCTTCATCTAGGTCTGAGTTTTCCACCCCCGAGTAGTGTGGTAAGAAACCGTCTACTCCATCAGTTATGTACCGATTCCGGAGTTCCTGTATAAACTCTCCAATTGTGCCTTCATATTGATGCATTAACCGAGTCATTTGCCCCCGTTGCGCCGATTTTGTTGCTGCCGGATCCAAAAGATGCCTTAACAGCTGCCATGTCTTTTTGCATCCAAACTGTCCATTCATGCGATCACAAATCTGGCCCCACTGCTTGGCTTGCAACTCAATTGTATAATTTTCGATTTTGCGTTCTAACTTGGCAGTCCTTCTGCGAAGGACGCCATTATGTTTTTGCTTCTTCCACCTTCTCAAGAGACTCGCGTGCGCTTCCCACATGTGTAATAGTCTCGAGTCAGCGGTAAACTCCTCCTGCTCGACTGGCACTTCTACCGTGGTATTACTTACATCCTCCTTGAGCGCCTGTACCCATGCATCTAGGTCATTTATTTTCCCGTTTACCGTGTCTGCTCTGTTTTTCCTAAATCTGTCCCAATCTGTAATTCTATGCCCCCTCACTTTGTCTTTATGCTTCGCAGCGCTAAACGTCGTGGAAAGGATATAGTGATCACTTCCTAGCGCTTGTCCCGTGTTAATCCACTTTGCCTTACTGATGCCTCTAAAAAACGTAAGGTCTGGGGAGGTATCCATGCTTACGCTGTTGCCTATCCTCGTATGATCTTGCGGATTGTTTAACAGCGTCCAGCGCAGATCCCGGGCAACTTGCCAAAGCCGATTGCCCTTTGGGCTGGCTCGAATATAATCCCACTCCGGGTGAGGCGCATTGAAATCTCCTACCACTATAAGCGGAGCGCGAGCTGCTAACCGTTGAGTTTGAATCAGGAGTTGTGGCAAGCCCAATCCTTTATCTTTTGGAGAACTATACACATTAAGTAAAAACAGACTCTTCTCATACTTTCGTTTAGGCAAAATCTCAAGCAAGACATAGTCTTCCCTGCTGCTATCTACGGAATGCTGAATGGCAGTGATGTTGCGATGGACTAGCACGGCTGTGAAGACGCGTGATACGCCCCTTGAATCAGTTCCTGGCGCTGTAAATGCCTTAAATCCAGGTAATTTTACGGAACCACTAGCCTCCTGTAAGGCTATTATGTCTGGTTTACTGTCCAGATTTTGTACGTGCAACTGCAGGTTACCCCGCTTTTGACGAAAGCCCCTGCAGTTCCACTGCCAAACCTCAATTTGCTGGCGAGGCGCCATGATGAGGCACCAGGTTGACTAATGGCACTTGGCCACCCACGGGAGGCAGTCTTGCCTCCAATAGAGTATGAAGCTGCTGAAACATGCCCATGACCTGGGTTTGGGAATCCTTAAATTCAGTGGAGAGCATGCCGAGACGCTCCTCTATTGTGTCTA
This sequence comes from Rhipicephalus annulatus, assembly GCA_013436015.1. Classification (NCBI taxonomy): domain Eukaryota; kingdom Metazoa; phylum Arthropoda; class Arachnida; order Ixodida; family Ixodidae; genus Rhipicephalus; species Rhipicephalus annulatus. Next base: position 59,239 of record WOVY01006829.1, on the reverse strand, counting down.
ATCTGGCTTCGATCTTTTCGACTCGAGCCTCCAACCTATCCTGTCTTTTCCCTTGTTTGCCTACTTTATCCGCAAGTGTTGTTACATCCGACTTAAGACTAATGACCTTAAAAACAGGCTGTGGCATGTCTACTGGTGACGTTTCGGCTAATCGTTTTGCGTTAGCTACCTCATCCCCCGGCAGTGGTCTCTTCACTGTCCCCCGATTCTCCACTTCCATAGCTGCACTCTCCTGTACGCGAGCAGACGCCTCTTGCGTCGCTTTCTGTAGGCCTTGCACTGCTGGTGCCTGTGTCCCCTGCCGTTGGTCGTTTCTAAGTGCGCGTTCCATCTCTGCAATTCTGTTTTCCATTCTTTTAATCAAGTCTCCCTGTCGCTGAACCAGCGCTGCTAACTCCCTCTCTCGAGCGGTTTCGTTCTGGGAGGCCGTGCCTGACAAGCTCACCTTTTTGTTGGTGTCGCGTGCGCAGCTGTTGGTACTGGATGCTCGTTTACCATCTTGGCCGCCCCCGCGCCCTGGCAATGGCGGGAAGGAACTCGACCGGTCCCTGCTTTTGCTTCTGCCTTCTTTACCCCTCGGTGACCGCTCCGTGGCCCTCGAGGAACGCTTATCGTTGCCAGCTTCGCTCTCTCTTTCGATGCTCTGCTGCCGGCCTGTCGGTGGCTTGCGAGCCAGGCGAAACTTGCAGTTCCGGCTCCCTGTGTGATGCGCACCATGGCACACGATGCAGACCGGCGTGCACGTAGGTGGCTCTCCTTCTGGCGGGGCAGGATGGTCCTTCCCGCAACGGTGACATAGGTTGCTCTTCGGACGATAGCAAACGTCCGCTCGATGTCCAACTCGTCTGCAGTTGTAGCAGGTGTCGACTAAATTTCTGTACGGGATCACAGCGTACAGACAGTTCCAGTAAGTAATCTGCCGGGGTATGCGTTTTCCCCCGAACGTAATCTGAATCGCCTTTGACTTTCCCAGAGGTCTCGCGTCCAGAATGTCTATGCCTTCATTCTTCTTCAGGAATCCCGCCCGAACTTCTTCCACTGGGCATCCATCATAAGCATTATAAATCACTCCCCGCACGGAGTTCTCCAACGGCGCCACGAACACCGAAACCGGCAGGTCACGATCACCCAGCTTGAGCGTCTTCACAGTCGCATATGCCCCACTGCGATTTATGCACGGTGTGCTCACCGTCAACGTGTTGTTTGTGCCATTAACCCGCACAATGTCTTCTTCCGCGGCAATCGCACTCGTTAGACGCGCTGCTGCTCTCAGTGCACATCCGAGTTCTCTCGCTGTCACAACACCCAAGTCCCAGTTCTGGGGCCTGTACACAATCTTGAAATCCGTAGCTGGCAACTTGAGAAACGGTCTGCGTTTCTTCCATACCGGCGCTTTCCCCCGCTTGACTTGCTGCGCTCCGTGCGTCTTGCGCCCGTCGCTGCCGGCCTGCGTCTCGCAAGGCTTACTCTTGGCGTTGTCGCCATGCCGAATCTTCTTAAATCGGTCCTGTGCCTTTAGCACTGGAGCCCACTCTCCCGCTTCAAAATCTTCGGGTGTTATAGTCTCCCCTTCGACGTAGTACTCCATCTTCAGCCCAACAAGACCCACGGTCACCGGGCGCAAGTCAGACGCCGGGCGACGCGGCCCAGGCCAGGCTTGGCCTAGGAGATAGGCCTAGCCTTGCCACCGCGGGGTTGATAGGAAAATCTCGGAAACTCCAAAAACGGGGACAAACTTGCCTATACGAGTGGTGTCCGTAGGTACAGGGCAACCTCCTGCAGACGAGCCCACTGACAGCAAGTCCAGAAAAAAGCGCGTCCGCCGATAGTCGGTCACCGGGCCGGAGCTCATGCGAAACACGTCCGCACAGCGTCTCCAGGATCCCACCTCTCACCAAGAGTCGATTGGGCTGCTGGGGTCTATGGGAGTGTCCACTCTTCACCTTTTTTTATTTCTCCTTTTAGCGGCGAAGCTCCTTATAGCGGCACCTGTTCATCCCTCGTAGCCATTGTAGTATGTAACAAGTAAAACACTTTGACCTCCAAGGTGGTGCCAGTGAAAGATTTCTCCTGTGCGTTGTTGAACAATAAAATTGTGCTCAATGTACATGCCAATAGCTGCAAATGGGAAATGAAAGACAGGAGCATTCAGCTTTTAGTTAACGCGCACGCTGCAATCCCCATTAGCAGCCATTGACATGTACATTGAGCACTATCTGGCAAGAAAGGGTTGCTACGTTATACTCACTGGGTGTAACCTCCATAGTTTTAGAAAGTTTTAGCGAGCATTGAGCCGCAGTGCCATGAATACAGTGAACTGGTATATACCATAAACTTGAGGTGGGTAAAGGTGTGAAGTAGACCTGAAGCGCAAGCCATAGGAAAGTGTGCGTGTGCCACCTCTAGTTGAGTCCTTGGAATGTCCGCTGGATGGCGGTGCTTCTATAGAGGGAATATATGATGAAAAGATGCGAGATGGTGGTACTTGGAGTGTCGAATAGATGGACGAACAGACACACAGACAGATGCACGAATGGACGCATGAACGGACGCAGGGGCGGATACATGGACGAACGCAGGGACGAACGCACGAACAGACGCATGCAAGGACGGGTGGGTGGACGGATGGATGGCCACACAGACGAATGCAGGGACAGACGCAAGCACGGACGGGCGGATGGACGCATGGACGGTCACACAGACGGACGCATGGACGGACGGAAACAAGAACGAATAGATGGGTGAATGCTTCGCCCCACTCTCCATCATTCACTCCGTGAATATGCTGCCATTTTTTTGTGTTCACGCAATGAACCTTCCAATTCAACCGCCACTGATTAATGGGAATTCGGCGAGCCACGCGCTCTGTGTTTCTGGTTCCTTTACAGCGATAGCTGTCATAAGATCACAACACGGGTCACGCGTACGTCGTAGTTGTCAGCTGCCGCCGCCGCTGCCAGCGTTCGTAACCAATATCGCATGAAATAGGGAAAAAAAATTCGCCTTCATTGATTTGTGGTGTTTAACGTCCCAAAACCACCAGATGATTATGAGAGACGCCATAGTGGAGGGGTCCGGAAGTTTCGACCACCTGAGGTTGTTTAACGTGCAGCCAAATCTGAGTACACGGGCCTACAACGTTTCCGCCTCCATTGGAAACGCAGCCGCCACTGCCGGGATTTGATCCCGCGACCTTTGGGTCAGCAGCCGAGTACCTTAGCCGCTAGACCACCGTGGCGGGGCAAAGGAAAAATTGGCGCGAATCTACATGTTACACTGTATATGTCGTTGAAAGACGACAGTCTTGCATCTGGAGAGAGTGAACAAAACATTTATAAGATGTTCTGCGCAAGAAAATCGGTGAATGGTATTCTGCAGGCGCTGCGTTAGAGCGCTTCGAGCGTGTATCGGATGCGAACGAGCGCATCGAGGCACGTTACACACAAGTACCATCTGGCAGTTATCTTCGAAAACGAAGGCGTGCAGCCCGCGGAGAAAGATGCGCGCCAGTTTTGGGGGTGATAAGGTGTAGAACGCAAAGTGACGGGCAGGTGCCACCACCATGACGTCGGAGCAAAGCGTTGGAAACACCTTTTTGTGCATCGCGTTGCACTGTCAGAGCAGCGTGATTAAACGCTACATTCCTTAGAGTTACTTGTGTGTGCCTCTTCTAGTATAAAGCCAGGCATAGAAAACAGCCAAGCTTTGTTGTGGCGCCTCAGATATGCGCAATAATTGCTTTTTAAGTGACAATCGCACAACTATGAACGCCTAGAGCTTGAGCAATATTGGTGGGCGCTGCAGATGGGGTTGGCCGTTTGGTGCCGTTTAAGGTATAGTTAGGGCGGACAAACAGACACATGTACAGACAGACGGACAGACGGACAGATGGACAGACAGACAGACAGACCAAAAGTTTTCTGTTGAAGGTCCCCAAGAAAGCCTCGTCTTTAAAACACCTAAATTGAAAACACCAAGTACAAAGTGGGATTTGAATGCAAGTCCGTGGCGTGTCCGCCCACTGTTGTATTGCTGAGTCAGGCCGGTGTTTTTTCCTTGTTTCACGCATGAAATCACCCCCGCTAATTGGGAACTACGCACAGCATCCGTCATCAGAAGTCAGGCAAACACACACAAGCGTCCAGAAGGGGAAGGCACTCCGGAACGGCGTCAAAAGTCTGATTAACTTTGCACACTTGAGCAACTGCTTCTCGGAAGGCGGATCTCAACGACCGTAGTAGCTCGGCGTGTCTATGAATCATGCGGATTTTTTATGCTGAACGAAGTCCCAACAACATTAACAGGTCATGCGGAGCATAATTGATCAGGCCTGTACATTGTGATTCCTACAAGTGTGAGCCAAGCTTTTCCAGAGTATGCGTCCATTGAAAGAGTAATGATATCTTGGTACGTGAATTATGGATGCATACTACATTTAAAGAAGGGGGATACGTGTGTTAGTGATACATTGTTGTTCTGCATGGCAGTGAATCTAATTTTTCTTATAATCTTTTGTTAGTAAATCTTATGTCATGAACCTTTTGTTGTCGATCATATTGCGTGTTTTTACTAGCATGTGAGGCCATCTGCGTGCGCATAGATGCTACACTTATAATTTCAACTGATTTTTCGAGAATACACTTTGTTCCGAGTGACGCCTCCTCTGTTTTGCCCTCAGTATTGTTTCCCGATGTTTTGCGTCTTGTGTAATTCAGTAAGCTCTGCGTTACCTTGAAAAACAAAACCTTGCAACACTCATAATTTTTACGGTCAGTTGCCCATCCAATCAAAGCAAGAGTCATCTGTACACAGAAATAAAAGAAATGAAAGCATCAAACTATGAACCAGAATAAATATAACAGAATAGTCGAATAGAAAATATACAGCCTAACTGCTCACATCCCAATGTCAAACCAAAAAAGAACGCTCATCATCTAAAAGATGCAACGATAGTATGGTTACACTTGCGTCAGTTGACCCTGTCATCTCCTCTGCCTGAACAACCTCTCTGACCCTTTGACCGGGATTAAATGCAAGGACCAAACCAACTTCAAAAATAAGCCTAATCCATCAACATGCACATCGATGCTGAGAAACCCCAAAACTGCTATTTGTACACTGCAATAGTGCTCAGAGAATGTATCATTACGTAAGATTCCTGCCTGAGCCACTGACCGCCTGCATGCGAAAGAAGGAAAGGAGCATTCATGGCTCAATTTTATTTCATAAGCACAGCCTGAGAACTCACACAGAAATAAATTGGCAGATGCCACGTACAGTGGGAATCGATGATATGCGAAGCACGAAAGAGAAAGGTTGATATGTCATTTCAAAATCAGCACAACGTTACAAGGTGGAAGTAAATGATGCCGTATATGACTTCCATGTCATGTTATCATGCAAGCGTCAAAGTAACGCAGCGCGGCGTGCAGCTGCGAGTATATGGCAGGACCGGCGCCTGGCGTCACAACGCCGGCGTGATGTGTCGAAGTGAACGCTGGTGAGCACGCGCACCACGTCACGTCGAACTGTATTGGTGCCATGACTGCGGCAAATAGTCATGTTCTCACACTACACACATGTCATGATTTTCATGTTTGCACCAGTCACATACCTTCGTCATCCAGTGACGTCACGTAATACCGAATTTGGCATGTGTGAAGCTAGAGAATTGGCTGCGAGTGCATCATGAGTGTGGAATGTGGTCATGCCGTTACATGACACGCATGTCGTGATTATCATGTTTGTATGTGTCATTTACTTATGCCACTCGTTCGCGTTTGGTACATGTGAAGCTAGCGAAACAGCCGCGAGCGCATCATGAGCGTAGCATGTAGTCATAATGTTACATGACACGCATCTCATGTTTATCATGTTTCCACCAGTATCGTACCATCTTCATTCATTCACGTACCGTAATACCAAATTTGGTATAAGTGAAGTTAGCGAAACGACCACCGGCGGATTATTAGCGTGACATGTAGTCATGTTTTTACATGACACGCATGTCATGATTTTCATGTTAGGGTCTGTCGGTTGTGTTCGCCATGCAATCATTTCATACCATACCAGTTTGGCAACATGCCATGTGAACGAAACCAGTGCGAGAACTGCAGGACCATTAAACGTAATCAGGACATTAATGACATCCATATCACGATTTTCATGTTATGACTAGTCAAATACGTTCTTCATACGGTCATGTAAAGCCATACCAAGTTTGGTAACGATACAGTTATCTAAACGGCCAGGAGAGCTGAAAGTCCTCCTCGGCTAGATAGATAGATAGGCAGATAGATAGATACGCTCAAAGTAGCCGAAGTTCACTAAGAAATGCTTCGAATTTAATATTACACAGCGTTTTTTCTGTTGCAATAAGTAGTAACGACGCACCTTTTGCGCCTGGAATTGTTGGCTTTCTAAAAAGTTTTTACAGTGCTCGGTCACAGTTTCGGTTTAGGAGAGTGACAAGTAAGGTGGGACCTAAAGTGGTTTCCATGTGGACATAGCCGGCTACAATAACACAAAACCGCATGCACGTAGTCACCGCAATGACAACTTACTTCAATGAAGGCTGCCTGGGTGCCCCTATAATTGCCCCTGAGACGTTGTAATTATGCATGACCCATGAAGTGTTCAAGCAAAGCAAGTAGATCAGCCTTTGTACTCTCTGCAGACCTGCCCTCTCTTCATTTGAAAAAAAAAACGTCTGCTAGGAGAGCACTTGCAAGGGTCGAGGAAGCCAACACAAACTCATGACGTATGTAGCAGTAAGTTGTTTAGATAAACACCAAAGGGGTTGCCCGCAAGTAACGGTATGAGAAGCACTGTAAAATTGATTTTAAGTGTGTTCCAGAGTATGATATTTTTTGATATTCTGTAGACGACAAGTTTGTTACCGCATTGCCATTTGACACGTTAACTCGCCCGCAAAGTCTGCTCCGAACAAATTTAAGAGGAAGGACAAACGAGCAGAAATTCAGCACATTCTTCCCACTTAAATTTATTAAAACGCAGTGCGAATGTATGTACAGTCCATCTATTAGAACTAACAGACAATGAACCGACGAAAAATATAGAAGACATTATCAGTAGCCTTTTGACTGTATCGTAGTAATTATGTCAAAAATGCGAAAAAAATAGGGCGTACAAAAGCACAACTTGTCGCCGGCAAAGACTGGACCTACTACTTTGAAATAATGCATTCGGCGCTTTTATCAATTCAGCTAAAGTGACGGCTGTCCTCTTGTCGACTATATTGGGTGTTACCGTGCATGGAAAGCCGGGAGTGTTAGTCGGCACTTTCCGTAGCACGGGATTTTTTTACATGTGAGTTGCTGACAAAAAGCCCTCCCACACTACCTGAAGGCATTAAATCTGCAGGAACACGTACCTCGCTATGAATGAACAGAAAATTACAAAGGCTCATTTTTCTTTGCCAGCTGGACTGTCTTCATCGTGCGTTTTAAACATGTTACTTTTGCATGTGATCAGAGCTTCATTCTTTTTAGTTGGAGAGGTGGATATGCCCAGGCAAGAAAGTACACAGCCTGTACTTCAACACCTTCTCCTTACGTCCTTGAGTCTGTGAGAGACCCTGATTATGAATGTACTGCAGTTAGCATTATTATTTTCTTGTGCCTTCGATGTTGTCCCCCACTCGTCTTCACGCCTAGAATTCATCACACACCTCAGCAAACTCATAACTATGAACAAACATTTTGAGTGATGCCCTCAATCCTAAAATACGCTGCTGCTTCGGAGAATGCACCATCCACCTTGTTTGTGATGAGAAAATTGCCACAGAGCATGCTGCAAAGCGATGTGCATATTCTGGCTTTTAGCCACTTTTGAACACCACGACACTTTTGTCGTGGTGTTCAAAGCAGCAATGGCTTCCAAACACAACATTCATACCACATGAATATGAGCGTTATACTCTGAAAAACACCTTAGGTTGAGGAATTTATTCGTGCCTCCTTCATAAAGCAGATACACTCATTCAAGAAGTCTGAGCACATCCTGAAAAAGCTTCAAAATGAGCACAAAACTCCTACTCGCAGCCTATATTCTGCCAAGTGAAACACCAAAAACTTATCCACATAGCAGGACAATCTTACAGCACTAGAAGTCAAAAACCTTTCATGAATTTTTTTTTGTCCGCACAGACCAAGTATGAGCGAATAAGCATCAAGGCGAGGAATAACAGAATGCAAACAGCGTCTCGCCTCAAATAATATACTTCTTTTTGTCAAGGATGCTGTAGATTTTCTCTTAGCCGTATCCTTCTTTTGAAAGTGTCGAATGTCACTGGCAGGTTTTTGGAAGTGTTTCGCCAACAGTATCTGGAATCTACCATTTCTGGATAGGCCATAAATGTGTATTTGTAACAGCAGGAGAGTTGTGCTGGATGGAGCACTGTATCAATACTGCGAAACCTGTACTTTACCTGCTTTTAAAGAAACAGCAACAACATATTGCTTGATTTCAGACGTATAAATATCCTGCTGAGTGGATATTTTTTTGCTGTTTATTTCAGCCGAATGCATGGGCTGCAAGCGGGTTGTCATGCCCAGTGTGAAGGGTTTGCTGCACAAGCTCCAGCATCTTGTGGCGACACAGGAGATTCCCGATTGTGTTGCGCTTAGCACAGCTTTTTATAAACTGGTGTAAAATTTGGCGGTATAAGTCTCGTGCATTCTAAGCCACTGCTACCTTTCTTGTTGGGGCACACAAAAGTGACCAGGAGAGCAGCCACGCAAACGGCCTTGCAGAATACTGTGTGTGTATCACCTTAACACAAGGTGGTTGAAGCATTTTCCAAGTAATCTCAAGACATCATAATGCAGGCTGAACTCAAGACGAGTTGCCTGTAGCCAAAGATTTACTTACGCATGCGAGGTACCCCAGGCGTAAGAAGGAGCTGCAGACGACCTGAAAGGCTGCAAGAGAAGAAGACAGCTGTCGTAATTAAGACGCATAGAATTTCCTACAGACTCTACTAGAAAGTAGAGGAAAGTGCTGGAATAGAAGTGGTGTTTATGGCCCTTGAAACTTTCTGCCCTGTGCAGATTATTCTATCAGACAAAAAGAAGGAAACAGTGCAGCACTGACCACACGCAGAAGTATGTGCCATGAGTTAAACCATTATTTTTATTTATTTATTTATTTACAAAATACTGTCAACCCTCCTTGAGGGTTATTACAGGAGTGGAAAGGATACAAACATTATACAAGCAAGGCAATATAGTGGCAATACAAGAAGAGTACATAAGAAACGCGCGATCATGATAATAAGTAATGTATACATCATACAGGCATAGTTGCCTTGAACCAAATGATGAAGAAAATAAAATAAAATGTTAGAGTGTGGATGCTTTCTCCCGAACGCAATTAGGTTAACACCTGGAACTTGGGAGCACAGACATGAGTTTTTCAATGCTTTCTAGAAATTTTTGAAGTGTTGGCTGTGCTACAGTATCTGGATCAAGCGCATTCCATTCTCTTATTACGCGAGGGAAAAATGAAAACCTGAAGGTATTGTTACTGCAGAAATATTCTTTGAAGATAAGGTCGTGTTTTTGGCGCACTTTCCCTTTTTCTTTTATAGTAGTGAAGACGGAGGCATTAGTTTTAAAGTGGCCGTGCAACAGTTGATAAAAGAACTTCAACCGATGTATTTTTGCTCTATCGCGGAGCGTAGGTAGCTCTGCTCGGAGCAGAAGCTCGGAAGGGGAATCCGTTCGCCTATAGCGGTTAAAGATAAATCTTACCGCCTTGCGCTGTACGCTCTCGAGCAAAGCTATGTCAGTATTTGTTGAAGGAAACCACACTATATTCGCATATTCTAGCATAGGTCTTATAAAGGAAATGTAAGATAAGCGCTTGGTATCTGTGGTAGCGTAGCGTAGGGTCCGTTTTAGAAAAATCAACTTGTTTATTGCCTTTTTCGTCACCTGATGTATATGCGCAGTCCATTTGAGGTCAGATGATATTAGAAGCCCTAAATATTTATACTGAGTTGCTGTGCGAAGGGTGACACCATTAAGTGAGTATGGAAATAATAGTTTGTTTTTCTTTCTGCTTATGTTCATCACGACCGTTTTTTCGGAATTAATAACCATCTGCCAATCATGGCACCACTGGGCTACGTTGTTTAGGGAATCGTTAAGGGCAACCTGATCGTCAATGTGTTTGATTTCACTGTAAATCATGCAGTCATCTGCAAACAGTCTAATTTTAACGTTTACTGATTCAACAATGTCATCTATGAATAACAGGAACAAGAGCGGAGCGAGAACAGATCCCTGCGGAACGCCCGAAAGAACTTTAACAGTGTCAGAATTTTGTCCATTATAGTGCACAAACTGGTAGCGGTCTGAAAGGTAATCACTAATCCATTCAACTATTGGACCATTGCCTAGTTTGTCTATGAGTTTAGTGATGAGTTTAGAGTGGGACACGCGGTCGAAGGCCTTAGAGAAATCTAAAAAAATTACATCGATTTGTGATTGTTCGTTTATTGCCAGCCCGAAGTCATGTATAGCCTCTGCAAGTTGAGTGACAGTAGATAGCCCACTTCTGAACCCATGCTGAGAAAGAGAGATGAGGTTGTTTTCTTCTACATGTTTGGTTAATAACTTTAAGATAATGTGCTCGAGAATTTTGCAACTAGTGCAAGTTAAAGAAATTGGCCGGTAGTTCGTTGGGATAGAAGTATCACCAGATTTGTGCACTGGCACAACTTTCGCGATTTTCCACTCCGCCGGAAGACGGCAGTCGCTAATTGACTTTGTAAATATGAGATGGAGGTACTTGCTAATGGGTTCAGCATAGCGTTTAAGGAAGGTGTTTGGTATTTCGTCTGGGCCACTACTTTTCTTTTCATCAAGGTCTAATAGCAGTGAAAGAATGCCAGGTACTGTCATATTTAACGACGGAAGTGATCTGCCTTGGTCATCGTGACGGGAACCCGGTGTAATCTTTCGGAGGTTATCAGTGCTAAAAACAGAGTGAAAGTAAGAATTGAAATTATTCGCCTTTTTCTTGCCCTCTTCAGCTGGAAACACCGATAATGTCGACCGTTTTACGCTTATGTAGCGCCAGAATTTATCGGGTGCGCTTTTAATAAACTTTTGTAGGGTGTGTCCATAAAAATGCCGTTTTGCGTCTCGTATCTTTCCTTTTAAGGTCGATGTCAGCGTTGCTATTTGTGAGTTAGCACTTCCTAGCGTTTTTTTTGCCTTCCTTACACGCTTGATTTTGCGCTTAAGGTGAATTATGTCGCGGGTAACCCATGGGTTGTGCTTTCTTGTAACCAGTTTTCGTTTGGGAATAAAGTTAGAAATACAATGCATGATATGATGCTTAAACTGTGCCCACACTTCATCTATGCTCGTGTTATCTGCACATAGCTCAGAAAACTCGGGATACTCGTGCGACAGGTAACTCATTATCGCCGCATCATTAGCTTTATTGAAGGAGGGCACATATTTCACTGGGCCAGATTGCCGTATTGGAGTTGCTAAAGGCAAAGTACACAAAACTATTTTATGATCCGATATGCCATTAATTGTTTCAACACTTGCACTGTCGGTGGAAAAGTGATCACTTGCAAATACAAGGTCTAACACTGAGTGCGAGATTATGTACGGGATCACTGACATGCAGTAAAGGTAGAATGGTCAGATGGGGCGCTGTCTTTATGATAGACTCCATGAAACCTTTATAACATACAAACAACAGTGACAAGGCATTTCTGAGTCTATCAACGGGATTGTATATGTTTTTGAAGACAGCGCGGTACTTTCAAGTAGTCTGTACCAAAGGGTTATTCCGCTCTCCTAATAAAAAATTGTTATCATTCAGGTTATGGTCAACATTTGAAAGGTCAGCATTAGAGTGTCGGGATTGGTTACATCCAGGGAAAGTAAATTTTTAAAGGTAATTGCAGAAGTATAACAAAGTTGTTTTTATTTATTTACTATTCCAGTGTTTGTAAGTGGCTAAAGCAAATGCTTTTTCGTGCAGCCCGACACCACGTCGTGCTGCCCGACACCACGTCGATATGGGTACGCTTTACAGGAGGTGGTTGTTTCAACATTTATGACGACCAAATTAGAACCATTCTCGTTCTCCCTACAGACCAAAGGAAAGAGAATTATATTCATTCTTTAAAACAAAGAAAAGTGTAAAATCTTACTAACGATGATTTCAGCCAAACTAAGAAGGCCACAATAACAGATGCAACGGAAGAGGTTTTGGCTAAACTGGTTGGCCGGAGAATTGTGATCAAACTGCTGTTTAAATGGACAAGCGGCTTCCACTCTTGCAAAGGTCAAATTTTTATGGATATAATAACGTAGTGCAAACAAACAGTGAATCTAAGAAAAGCATTGTTCATAACATTTTTACTTTATTTAGTGTATACATCCTATACACAACCTAAATAGAAATATTGGAAGTGAATGAACGAACAAATGTTACATTTACGAATTTCGGCTGCATAAAGTAGATTATATCGGCGTTATACGAGAACTTTTGCTCGTCGGCAGGCCTGATTTGGGTCTAATTTCTTGATCGCGATCAACAATGATCGATGCTGTGCGGTGCGAATTGATCTGGATCGAGTTTGGCCAAGACGTGAGTGAAACTGCGATTTGGGAGCCAGATCGCGATTAAAAGTGCCCTTGTGACACCAGTAGTGAATGTGACTTACGTCGCAATCACTGTGTCGAATCATGCGATGGCAAAAAGGGCTACAAAAGAGAAGATGACAAACGGTCTTCATGACAGAGCACGCGACTTACTTGGTCATGCAGCGTGGGCAGTCGCCAGGTAGAAATTGTTGCCCCCGAACGCCTTGCTGAGTTGTGCGCGACAGGAGGGGGCACCGTTAAACACAAAGCCGATAAATACAGCTACTCAGACTATATATATTGTAAAATTTCGCATTGTTAACTACTGAAGAAGGAACCGCGGCGGAACCCTTCCTTTTTTGAGCGTGATACGCTATCATGTGGTTAGAACAGCCCATGATGCTTGGCGGGACCGGATATTGACGCGCTATAGCCGCCTAGACGAACAAAAGAAGTGGCAATCTTAAAGGCTGTCGCATGTTTCATAACTTGGTAATTCTATATACATTCTACGTACAAATTGTATTATATTTCTTAATAATAATTGGATTATAATTTATGTGAGGGTGCATTGTGAGGGCGCAAAAAACGCAGGTGACCAATGCGTGAGTGGAACTTGAATTGCGCTGTACAATGTCAAATTCCAATTTCTTCTTCCCGTGTGTTCAGATTATGGTGCACGTTAAAAAACACCAAAAGATCGAAATTTGTGGAGCCCCCCACTACGGCGTTTCTCACAGTCAAAACGTTGTTTTAAAACACATATCTACCGTCTATTTTTTCTTGTTTGGTTTAAATTTTTGTGGTTGTTGTGGTGGTGCTCCTGCGCAGCGTGTTGATATATAAATGTATGGATATTTCTTCAACAAAGCCATTTAGTAATTTGCGCCTGTCATCGTGTGTCTCTTCCAGAGTGCTGCGTGTAGTTGCGTCCTCACTATGGTTTCTATATCGAAACACCAACTCTCGCAACAGCCAACTTTTTTGATGAGTGCCAATTTTGCGGAAAAAGCTTCATTTTGGCACTACCAACTCCGGCTCATGCCGTGTGAAACAGAGTCTGCTGTGGCATATTCAGGTGTAGCCACATAATGTGACCATATCCTCTAAAAACATTATTATTTGCGATGTGATTCCAAACACGCCTTGTCGCCATGAGCTTCATTTGTGGGCTTTTTCAGGTGTTCGAAACAGGATCCTCTCCGCAGCCAGCAGGTACACATTTAGGCAATGAGTGAGGTCAGTGAAGTACGTACACATGTCGGCGAACTCATTCGACAGTCCACGAGATCGAACATTGAGTGTTAGTCCGGGTGAATGGCATTCTTGCAAGTTTGAGTCCGAATCAGCCCGGTTGAAGAAAGTTTTCGCGAGTGTGGGTTAAAAGTGCAAAAATATTGCTTGAGTGAGTCTCATGAGCTCCACTGCTCTCTTTCCCCATCCTTATCTACTGATACTCAGCGTTTCTACCAGCCTAGCCTAGAGTCACATTTATGCTCACTTCTACTAAGCAGTATAGTTCACTGAAACTCGTGTTCGAAGGTACAGTATCAAAAGGCGCCAAGAAGAGCACCAACGACGTGCGAAATTTGTAATAAAGAGCCTTGACGCCGTCGTACTGATCATTCACGAGTTTAATGATTCACTCAGATTCAGATCGAGCCGTGAATGTCACTCTGAATGAGTCCGGGAAGGTATTATTTTGGTAAGTTTGAGTCTAAATGAGTCTGGTTGAAGAAAAGTTTCGTGTGTGTGCACCCTGATCAAGAAAATTTTGTTGAGTACAAGTTACAATGAGTGCTAAGAGCAAAATATATTTCAGAAGTGAGAGTGCGTGGGCTGCACAATTTTTGTCGAACTATAGCAGGTAGAAGACTTATCACATAAGACGACACAAACGGCTTGGAGTCTGGCTGTAGTTTGATCAGCCGTGTGTAGCACAATGAAATGCAGACTTGCAGAACCAACCACTATTCCGACTCTCACCTGCGAAACAAGCCTCACTAAGTAATATCAATGCCTTGCGCATATTTCAGTGCGTACATTTCGGTGTTATGCAAGCAGTGTGTGTTTCACTCTTTGGTACTACCCTACCTTTGTTTTTTAACTGTAGACTCCGTCTTATGACGCTACAAAATCAGCATAAAATTGAAGTCAAAATTGAATATTATGCAATTTCGATTTCGACTCACCATCGTCATCATAAGATGGCAATATAAATGATCTTATTTTTGTGTGTTCCCACCCCGCATTCTTGATGAAAGACGTCAAGGTATGGTGGCCAAGTCAAAGTGTGAGTAGTTGTCTAAAAGTGACCAATAACAAAAAGCACTAGTGGGAAAAGATCAGTGACTTCATCATTATGTGTGCTGCACTTGTAACAGCTTTATTGTATTATGCCTCCCATATGTAATGCCTACTCCGGCCATTAGGGAATTTGAATAAAAAAAGAGCTCAGCGTCATCAGCGAATTCACTTGATGGGGATATTGCAGCACAATATAACATCCACAGCAGAAACATCTGAGCGTTTGAGTGCATGATAGGCAATTTGCAGGAGAACTGGATGCTGTTCACGCATGAATTTCAGCTTTATTTAACTGTTGCATGTGAAAAAGCTGCATCTATTGAAAGGACCGTGATACTTCGACTTTCAATAGCCGGAGAACCTGTTGTCAATTTCTACAATAATTTAGACTTCGGTCCTTCAACTGAGATGATGACGTCACCAGAAAGGCATCTTTCTATTGTGCAGCAGACGCTTTATGCACACTACACTGACATGCTACAAACGTGTACCCCCTACAACATTCGCTGCTGAAAGCCGCACGCTAAATAACGCTTCTGTTCTTCCCCCACCATCTCAATCTTATAAGTGAATAATTGTAGCAATGAGCAGCAACCCGACAAGATGATCAGACAAGAGACGTCCGCAGGTATGAACGATCATTTGTGTGGACTAGCGACAATGGTCCACAATTGTCATGTGCAGAGCTCGCCAAGGTAAGGCAGCTTGCACCCGACTTCCAGCTAAAATCACCCTTTGTCTAAGTGGATTGTGTACATTGTGGTAAGTGCAGCTAAGCCTTCATTCAAGGAAGCATTGTAATGTTGTTCATAAGCTGCACTTATGCTTTTTTGACCACAAATATACAGCATGTTAGAACAGAAACGGAGGCCCACCTAACTTCTGATTGGTTAGCACACTTGCTCTGCCGACAACAAACATGCTGCCTAAATTATTTATCATGCACTAGCTGACTCATTAGTAGGAAAATGGAATGAATAAGAAAATACTACAGAGAAAAAGCATGGAAACTGCCCCTGCTGAAGAAATAGGACTCTATAAGGGGTTCAACCATTCACGCTTTGAGTGCCAAAATAAAAATGCGTTGTTGTCGGATCAGTAATGACTAGATGTTACGATAATGAAGAGCATGGTGGTATGCTAAAGAGAAAGAAGCACACCTGTGACATGTGTGTCCGCTGCTTCTGTAGCGACCAACTAGAAAAACATTGGAGTTGATCAATTGGGTTAATGGTCCAAACAGCTGCATAATCATAGTGCCACTTATAGATCAACTACATAGATAGCTGCATGAAGTCCTGCGAAGAAGGAATAGCATCTCATTAATACCTTTGTCTCAGTTGTGTGTCTTCTCGCTTGACCTACAAGATCAAGGGAATAACAATCGGTAGGCACACTTGTTCAAGCTGACATAAGTGTTACAGACAAAGTCAAGCAGAAGCCAAGCTTTGGATGAATATAAAAAAGACTGGAGTGCTCAGGTGTTATCTGAGAACTCCTTAATGTGTTGTGCAGGTTTGGCATCTGTGTCTGGCGTATTTGCTGTGAGTGGTCGTGTGTGCAGATTACTGTGCCCTTTAACAATAGGGAAATTTGTGCTTTCAGTTTTCTTGTCAATAACACAGTGTGTTCAGCAGGCCTGATTTCTCCTTGTAGGTGTCACCTATGTGTGTTGTAAGGCATCATTCTTGTGTATTACTGTGCCCTTTATTCCTGGTGGACTTTGATGTTTGGTTATAATTTCAGACAGTGTGTTCTGCAGGCCTCATGTTTGCTGTGTGTGCCATGATTAATAACTTTGGAACTAACAGAATAACGCACTTTTTTACAATTGTTAAATTTTTTGTCTGATGCTTACTTACACACAGTTCTGAAGAAAACATGAAATGATTTCTTGATGATGCTGGTTCTCAACACAGGTGTAAGCAAAGAACACTTTGAATAGCTGCCTTATCACATTTCACCAGCCACAGATGCTACTAGATACTTGATTACTGCAAACAGTTAATATAGAAGCTTCGAACCAGAATAGGCACCCTCTCTAGTCCGAACCCTCACTATATCGATATATTTATTGTGAGTTCGACAGTGACTTCACTTCATACCATATCCAGTCACATTTTGTTCTGTCTGCATCTTTTGCTCAAAGCGTTTCATTGCCTTTTATGTTCCTCAAAAGTAAGGGCTTCATAAAACTGCTGTTTTTTCAGCTCCATGGCTCATATTGACTCCACTTCCATAGTTCTTGGCAATCCTAGGGTTGGTTGTAGTTGTAGCCTTAAATCAAGCAAGTGTGTAGGTTCCGTTGTAGTAGATCTGTTTTTTGTGTGTTTAATCCAAAACTAATTTTTAAAACAAGATAGTGGTGATGCATAATAATTAAGCCACAGTTTTATTTCACAACTGCTTGCCCCCTTCATAGTGGGATGGGTCCATGCATTGTGGTTGCTTTACTCTACAGACTTATAGAGCAGAAATAAAAATACGTAGGACAGTAACAAACATGACGGCACTTTGTCGTGTTTATTACATTCCTACGTCTTCATTCTTTACATACTCCGTTAGTATTCTGCATGTACAACAAACTTGCCCAGTAGGATGCTCTTCTATGCATTCATTAACTAATGGTATAAGATGATAGCGCATAAGACGATGACATAAAAGAGAGTTGACACCCACAAGCGATGAGTGTCAGGCCTCTTCTCCCTCTTTGTGTTTTCCGCTTTCAACCTGTACAATGCAAATCAACCTCAAGGTACCCTTGTGAAGCTGTCAGGTAATAATATATTTACCGTAACTTACACGTGGAGTTATATTTTTGAGCAGAGATAATGTGCTGAACGCTTTTTATTTATTTTTATTTTTACCCCAACAAGATCTTCATCCATTCATTCACAACATCACATTCATGTAGTTTTTTTCCGAAGCAGTTTCAAGCAATAGAGTGGTTCTTTGTAGAAGACCTGCTTACCAACTACACGGCCTGTATGCGATTTTCATTCAAACTGAAGGCTTTTATTATTTTGCTTCATTCGCACATTCTCGATTTTTCTGTTGAAGACGAAATAAGTTTTAGCTCACAATCAAAGACACTGATGTGCAAATTTCTTGAAAACAAGCTCTTTAGCGCTGTCATGTTAATAAATCTTTGCCTTGTGTGTTAATTTCCCGCTCAGTCTATAACAATATGAAGTACTGAAGTATAGTGACATCAGCTTCCTTTTCACGGATCGAGGGCTGAATTGTCCAGATTGTTTCTGAGTACTATGCGTGAAGGCACACTTCCACTGACTTGTTCATAGATTCGGTGTATGTGGTGCTTTCTGATGTGATGTTAACGATGTCTAGACAATCAGTTGGCGAAAGCAAGGTTGTAGAGTTTTGTCGTGGCCTTGTCTGGGAATTCTTTTCCTTAATGTCTTGCTGTGAATGTTAATATAGTATGACGACCTTAGTGTCAAAGGCTCTGTGACGTATCTCGCCACTATATGTAGCATTTGGCAAGGATTGCTGTGGGCGTGTGTAAAATTTGGGTTTATTTGCACCCTGCACAAAAGTACAGCTCAGTAGAATGAAAGCATAAGTACAGTGTTTAGCACAGCAGAAAGTCATACTTGTCAACTCATGGCTCAGAGGTGAACCATTTATTCAAGGTCATTTGGCCTATAGTTCTCTCCAGCACATCATTTTCAGCGAATCACGAACTTAGCTACACGAAGTTCTGCTCATCCAATTGGTGGGTTGGTATAGTTGGCATTACTTTTGGCCAATAGAGGACTACATGGCCATATTTTCAGGTGATTAGACTCCTTGCAGGATTGAGTATAGATTAAGAAGACACAAAGAGGCAGCGATTTGTTCCTGAATGATTAAGACACCCTATTCTGTTGGCAAAGAGAGAACTTGAACTATTCTGCTCCAATTGGAAGACATCATTACTTAGCAAATGGCTGAAATTTCTATGCCTCCGTGCCACACGTAGGCGCCATAGATCTGAGTATTCAAATGATTGAACAGTCCATATCTAACGGACTACACTCTTTGCCCATTTTTCTTGGGCTTGATTGTACTATAATAGAGTCTCCTCTCTGCACTGATGAAAGGCCTCTCAATGACTTGTAGAAGCTTTTTTTTTCTTGTCTTCAACTTACATCAAGTTCCTTTGTTTAGCAGACCTAATTTTGAAAATTCACTGTCAGAGAAAAGCATGGACTTAGTTCTTGTCTCTATGAAAAATTGCACTGTGTCTGCCACTGTGTTTTGGCATGGCACTCTGCCATGATGCAGAAAAAATATTTGCGAGTTGTGACTGGTCTTTAGGCCTTCATCAGTAGTGACTACTTTCTTGCTATCTGATTTCATCATGAAGTACCATTAGGCATGACCTGGACTTCATGTGCTGTGTGTGAATTGGGAGGGAGCAGTGAATGTTGCTAATTCAGTACTTGGCAACTAAAGAATATTGTCGCTTTTTAGCCCTGTAGGATTCATTTATCTGGAAAAGTGTTGCCTTCAGTCTTTTGTGGCTCCCAAAGCTGGGATCTATGTTACTTCATTCACTTCTCCAAAGTTCCTGAAGTCACTATAAATATTCGGCTTTTCTATATCTGTGCCTGTTCTCTCCAATTATATTTCTGTTTGAGGGGTCGCGTTAGATGTTCTCTTCACTGTGCATGAACTGTTTTGTTTTATTTTGTTGAAACACTTTTTACTTACAACATGCATTTTCACATAGCTTGATTATTCAGAGGGTGTTGTTGCTGCGTGTTGCTCGTGCTTTGCTGCCTTGATACTTGTACAAAAGGTGTGTCTGTTCTTTGCGAGTACGGGTTCTCCGCCTGAATGTTTCTAGTCAATCTGGGAACATTTTATGTTTGAGACACCTATGAAACTGTCGCCGAGGTTGGGTCCTGCAGATTAAGCAGTTTCTTGTTTACCGCTTGATTGCTCATCCGTAAAACTTGGTCGGGTAATATCTTGCCACGCTGACCTTAGTCGTAACAGTCTCGTTTTCGCCTGGAGGTCCGTAAGAAATGGGTCAAAGGCTTCTCCAGGTTTGTTGCATTCATGCCAATGCACGTTGTGCGTAGATTTATTGTATTCTGGGCTACGTAGCCATAAAATTTGTCTACTACTAAAGTACGAACGGCGCAATTTTATACATAGGAACTCAACAGAAGAAACACACTCTGGTGCCTACTCTTTCAGGTTCTAGTACTCTGTGTTTGGCACACTGAATTCACTGTTATACACATCAGTGACACCTTATTTTGCAAGAGCCACAGCCGTACAACACCACAAATGAAAACCTCCACGACACAGGTGTATACAACACATTTGAACGGCTGAGGGCTGCGGTTATGATAACTCAGACAGAACGAATGTGTCAAACACAACCTGGAGAACATCGTCGCCATGGTAGTCTAGTGGCTAAAATACTCGGCTGCTGACCCGCAGGTCGTGATATCAAATCCAGGCTGTGGCGGCTGCATTTCTGATGGAGGCGGAAATGTTGTAGGCCCGTGTGCTCCGATTTGGATGCACGGTAAAGAACACCAGGAGGTCTAAATTACAGGAGCCCTCCGCTACTTCGTCGCCCATAATTACATGGTTGTTTTGGGACGTTAAAGCCAACTTATCTATGAGCAAACCTGGACAACAACTGTTATCTGAACTGAGCTACCAGGTCCAAGCGCCATACTGCAGTGACAAAATTAATCAAACTCCGAGCCACATCAGAACGCCAATACAAGCGACACCGCTACTGAAGAAGACGACTGCCAGATATCACAAAGCAGAAGGCAAGTCCCTGCCAAGCAATTCATTAAAACTTTCAGACATAGTCAAGAGGTGCTGTACATGGTCGCCGCTCGGATTGTCAGACCCGCTCGGACTGTTAGAAGACAGGTAATTGTAGCCATTCGCCACATACAACGCAATGAAACTTGCATAGCGGCCTCAGTCCACATCAAATGCACAGCTACAGCTGAAGCCTCAGCAATCGCGATGGCAATCAAAGTTCCGACAGCACCGGGCCGTCGGTATTGCTTATCTCCGATTCTCAAGCAGCGTTAGAATGTACGTACAAGGTGGATTACCACGAATCGCACTAAGAATATTAGGTGACTCATTCCAAAAAGACCATGCGATCATATGGTGTCCAGCTTATTAGGGCATACCAGTAAATTAAAGGGTGCATGCCTTAGCTCGAGATCTTAAAAACCGAGTGGGGAGCCACAGCCCATGCCTAGATAGTCCACTTATGGTGCAAGACTTCTTCGAACACCAACGACGCACGAGAGAGAGATAGAGAGAATAAATGTTTAATAGTACTGTCAGTAACCTAAGTGGGTAGGTCTCTTTGTCCAGGACTTCCCTGGCTATAGTGGCTCGCTGGGCCTGGTCCAGGGTCGCTAATTGGTTTCTCAATGCCTGATCTGAAAATCGCGCCTCCCAAGACCAGTGTGGCAATGTGCGTGCTTGTGTGAACGCCGAGTTTGCCATAACAACACCCGAGGGACAGTTTAACGTAACGTGTGTAAGTGTGGGTATCCCTCCACACCACAGGCACTCATCTTCAAATTCTGAAGAATGTATATTAAGAAGTGTGTGTAGGTTGGGGTAGGTGTTCGTCTGAAAACAGCGCCAGCGTCTTGATTGAGCTGCTTTGTTTCGGTTGAAGTTGCACCATAGTGCATCACTTCAGCCGTCGACTTTTGAAAATGTCCACTTGACCACTTGTTTGCTCATCGTAGTTAGGGGATATCGTGCCGTCTATAGGCGCGTCTGTCGCTAAAAATGTACTATAGGATTCTTTGAAACGATGCACGAGACGAGGGGAGTTTGTGTGAGCAGGCGTTTGGTGTGTAGCAACACCACAGACCCAAGGTAACGGGGGGGAGGGGGGGTTCGACTCCCTCCCATGTTTAGCCGTGCGTAGCAGTGCCGTGTCCGCGGGAAAGGGGGTCCTGGGGGTTGGGTGGCGCAGGGTTATTGCCCCTTCAAGGCCCCCCAGCAGAGGCAGCACAACCCTTTGGCCCCGGCTTCACGTAGACAGCACCCCTGGGCTGACCACCCAGGAGAAACGGGCTGTCGCCTTTTCCTTTCTATCTCCCCTCCACTTTCGTCTTTACTTCTCACTTTCTATCTGTCCTGTCTATTCTGTCTTCTGTTTACTTCTGATTCTTAGCCTCGTGTGTTCACCCCACCTTGGGATGTGTCACAACAGATTATAGTGGTGGTGTAAAGCTGGCGCATGCAGGCCATTTTGTTTCGTGTTCTGCAGCGTCCGCTCATTGGCCTCGTCGGTAGGCGGCTGCCACCGCTACCGAACACAATCCATAGTTTAATGCAAAAATTTTCAACTCTCTATATGTCGCTCCCTGAAGAAGGTGTGCACCGAAGCAAACTCAACAACGACAACTTCCCCCGCTACCATGTTACTCCTAGTGACTCAACGACAAAGCCAGTCAGAAAACTCTTTCCGTTCCTAGTTTAAAGGTGCCTTATAAACAAATAGAGGCCTATTAAATATACCCCTAATGTTGTCCCTACTCTTCCACTATGGCAATCATGTAATGCCAAACAAAAGATTCCATCTTCATCACCATCTTCAGCACAGACTTCAGCTTTATGAACAAAGGCTGAACTCTTGTCTGTATTGTTTATGCTGCTTCCGTTGCTTACTCAACCCAACAAAATATCCACTGTCATCCGTTATTGGAATGAGTACAAAAAGTTGAAAAACTTTCCGTTTCTCTTCCTTAATGTTTCATCGATCAAGTTCTCCACGTTGTCTTCACGTTGTTATTTAAACATTGGCTTGATATCTACATATATATTGTTTATGTAATGTGATTAGTTGATTGTTGCTGCCACATTAAAGCCATCATGTTAGGGATGCCTGATATTTTGAATGTTGTCACCTCATTAAATTATTACGTTGGGACATTGTGATCATTTGAATGTTGCTGAAACAATAAAACACCATGTTTTGGAAACGAAATATTGTAAACTTTGGTACAATGGTATATTTTACTGTCCAACGTTGCCTAACAATCGTTACATTCAAACAACGTAGACTCAACGTTCTGCGTTACTAAGGGGGGGGGGAGGTGAACGTTCCTTCGTTCGCATGCGTATCAGGCGGTTGGGAGAATTGTACGCTTTGGGTTTTCATCGGAGCGGCTTTGTTGTAGTTACAGGGCGCACAAAGCTTCCTGCACTTGCTGCACATTCTCCGTTTGCGAAAAGTGCGCGCTTTTCAGACACAGCGTAGTAATAACTGGGACGATTATTAACGTTCATCTGTACCTTTGAGTACGTCCAAGCGTCTTATGCGCGTGAGAAACGCAGTGCACGTTTCGATCTGCTTGCCATTCTTTGCATGACCTTCTAATTGTTTTCATCGCGTTCATTGCTTCGCCTTTGCAGCAAAGCTGTGGTATTTCACCTTGCTTTCAGCTGCTGCGTGATATAAAGGTCAGTGGCTTTTGTGGTTTCCTAACTACTTCATTGAGCCCCGCCGCGGCGGTTTAGTGGCTAAGGTACTCGGCTGCTGACCAGCAGGTCACGGGATCAAATCCCGGCTGCGGCGGCTGCATTTCTGATGGAAACGGGAACGTTGTAGACTCGTGTGCTCAGATTTGGGCAGACAGTAAAGAATACCAGGTGGTTAAAACTTTCTGAGCCCTCTACTACGGCGTGTGCTCTTTTTTTCATGCCCGAACCTTGAATCTGCCTAATAGATTAGGACGCATACTTTCAATTCGTTCATATATGACAAATATCAATTGTGAACTTTCCCTAACCTGACGAACCATGTATTCACCCACCCGCTCCTGATTGATTGATATGTGGGGTTTAACGTCCCAAAACCACCATATGACTATGAGAGACGCCGTAGTGAAGGGCTCCGGAAATTTTGACACCTGGGGTTCTTTAACGTGCGCCCAAATCTGAGCACACGGGCGTACAACGTTTCCGCCTCCATCGGAAACGCAGCCGCTGCAGCCGGGATTTGATTCCGCGATCGGCGGGTAAACAGCCGAGAACCTTAGCCACTAGACCACCGCGGCGGGGCCACCCACCCACTCTTACTCACTTGATATGATTATGGTGCCCAATAAACTGATTTTACTCCGTATCGTACGTTTCCGAGTGTGTGAGCATAGTTGATTCTACATAACAAACCGAGAAGTCCTGATAGGTGATCGCTTATCATTCACATCTATGCGTGCATTATGAGGAAGAGTGAAGGAGATATCGCCTTTAAAATTTGAAGCGAAAGTGAGGACGAAATCAATAGAAGAGGAGCCTGATTGTTTCTCTCATTTTACAGACGAACTCTTTCAGTGATGATGCAGCTCTTCAGACATAATGGCGTGCCAACTTTCACAATTGCTGTATATTGTTTACAGTAATAGCAATTATGTCAAAACTATATACAGCGTTTCATTGTTGCCGTAATATTTCGTATGTAAAGGTGGTTTCGTCGTAACGAATTCGTCGTGGCTCTGGCACAGAGTTAGAACTTCAGACAACGTACCAGGAGACTTCGCAAAGAGCATTTAAATACGTCGTCATCGACACCTTTCATAATGTCTTGGATCTTGGCACTTTCACTCATTGCGGCTTCGACGCGCATGTAGAGATCAAGTATGTCGTCGACATAGGCGGTAAACGTTTCGCCAGGTTCTTGTGCCCGCGTACGCAAGCGTTCTTCGGCGCGCAACTTCCGCATGGCCGGGCAACTAAAAACCGAGGATATTGCCTGCTTGAAAGTGGCCCAGTTTTCGATCTCGGATTTGTGGTTTGTGTACCACAGCTTCGCCACACTAGCCAAGTGTAAAAGTTGACGGTTCTCAACTTGGCAGAGTCATCCCACCTGTTTGGTCCACTGACTTTTTTGTAGGACAACAGCCAGTAATCAACGTCCTGGTCTTCGGCACCCGAAAAGTTCGGGGGTCTCGCTGGTGAACCGGGCCGCGGCAAGTAGCGGCCGCGAGAGATGGTGTCAGTTAGGCAGTGTCAACTTGCATGGTCCACGGCAGGGTGCGGGATCGCAGTTCCAGTGTGTAGGTGATTTAGTTACCCAGCACCTCCACCAAAAGTAAGGGGGTTTATCGAAGGAACTGAGCAAACGGGTGGTAGCTCGAAAGGAGCGCAGGCGGACTCAGATGACGGTGCTCAATCACCGACCTCGTGCCTTTTTTTCGTGTTGATGATAGTTGAGCTGATGGTATCAACGTCTTTCTTATTCACTATAATTATCAAGTTCAAATTGACCGAATTTGTACTTTTATCGTACGCTGTACCCATGAGTAGAAACCCGCGAGCTCTGGCAAAGAATCCATTTGAAGCATAAATGAATCAAACTGCCCATCTACGCCAACCAGAGAGCTCATGCGATAACGTCAACAGAATGCGAGGACTGCCGTGGATCGCTCCTAAACAAAAACCGAAACATCCGATCCGCTTTCATTGTATGAATGAAAATGAAGAAATTCTGAGGTTGGTGGTCTGCGCGTCCCTAACAGCAACAGGGAACTTCGACGAAAAGGGCATTGTCTAGAACACTGGTACGTGCTTTATCTAGACAGGCATCAGCGCTTCCCTAACAACAACAGGGAACTTCGGTGAAAAGGGCATTGTCTAGAACACTGGTGCGTGCTCTATCTAGACCGGCATCGGCAAACTGTTTGTATACCCTTCAAGAAATTGTTTGATTGATTGATTTGCGGGGTTTAATGTCCAAAAACCAGCATATGAATATTAGAGACGCTGTAGAGGAGGGCTCCGGAAATTTAGACCACCTGGAGTTCTTCAACGTGCAACCAAATCTGAGCACATGGGCTTACATTTCCGCCTTCATCGAAAATGCAGCCGCCGCAGCTGGGATTTGATCCCGCGACCTGCGGGTCAGCAGCCGAGTACCTCAGGCACTAGATCATCGCGGTGGAGCTTCATGTATGTTTGCTAAGCTATTTATTTGCATTAGAACCGACAACATTGATGCTATCGTCTGTGATGGCAGTGATTTGAAACGCGACATTTGGCAAGGCAACACTTGGGGAATAAGGTCGAAATCGGGAAGCGGAAGGAACACACAGTTGTCCACTATGGTGGTGATGGTATGCGGCACTGTACACTACGCGCCAGTCGTGCATCTGTTGTCGGTGTAACAATGTAGTCTCCATCGGGAACTGATTTAGTAAACGACAAACAGACGTATATCACCGCTCGAGGCGGCAAGTGAACAGAAGCGGTTGGACCGAAGCGGCTGGTGGGCTTTTCACACGCATAAGCACACACAGAGGACAAGCAAGTCCTGTTAGTCGTCTTCTGTTCGCTAAATGATTCACCTTTATTGCGCTGCCTGCAGAAAAATACATATTCGCACTTGCATTTAAAACATGCGATGCACCCAACCGCATACTCTGTGTTTCGCCCGTGGTGTGGAGGAAGCCTCCATATGCTTACGTTACATGGGCAGCCAAAATCAATATGCCTCAAATTTTGGTGAAAAATTTACGATGGAAGAGTGGGAGACTTTGCTCGCCAGCGAAGAAAAGGTGGCCCAATCGGCGCTCCTGGACCAGGCGTGGCGGGCTGCTGAGGCCAGTGCGGCCCTGGACTAGGGGCCCCACCCACCTGCTTTTAAACTTATTTTATTTTTTGTTCTCTGTAGTAAACAATTTTTTATTTCATCACGCGCCAGCTACGTAGCAATGTGTTCAATTGCCTTCGGCCGATTGCTGACAAAGTTCTTTCCAAGAAACAAATGCGACCTGACAAAACAAAGTTCTTTCCAAGAAGCGGATACGACCTTTTCTAGCACCCATGTTTTGAGAGTCAACGTTTGAGTGTGAGTATTTGAAGGAAAAGGTTGGTGGATCCTTAAATGCCTGCCGCAAAGAGTCTCTCTCTAGGTGTTTCATATTTTTACATGACTGAAAAGTACTGAAAAATCATTCGCACAAAAACCTTGCGCAAGGTTTTGTGTTAGCCACATAAAAAATTATGTCACATAAAAATTGTATGTGTTAGTCACATAAATTTGTGCGCACTAATGTTGGTTTCTGTGCTTTCATTGATTTTTCTGTACCCGCTCCTGCAATGTCCCTGGCATGGGACAGCAGTACCCTAAATCAATAAACAAATAAATAAATATGAGTTATTTCAGAAAGAAACTGCGTTAACGCATGCCGTATATTGTGGTAGAAAATAAAAAGAACAGTTATATCTTAAGGGGGTACGCTGCATTACACTTTATGCAGCTCCTGCGCGGGACGGCTTTATGCTCTCTCATATTTGAGTACCTAGTACTCTAAATCGTTAACCACTCTTTCTAAACACACAGATATCACATACTACGAATTGTGTAACCACACACCACACAATACGCATTGCTTGATGAATACGAAGGGCTCAGTGCTCATTCTTTGTCATCAGCCACCGAATAAATAATTGGAGAAGTGGCTAACTTTTAATCGTACTTGTATTAATAACAACAAGACAGCTTACAACCGATTCTAAAATTGGCACTCTTCTGGTCTTTGCTGTGACTGCGCTTCGCATGTTTGACATTGTTTCTTATTTTCGTGCACCTGCTTCTTTCTCTACTCCCCTTTTCTTAAGTACTCTCACTGCCCTTGTCTGAAGAGCAAGGTGGTGAACCCAATGCTACCGTCTTGGTTGACCGCTTGTATTTCCCTCCTTTCTATCTCTTTCATTGCCCTTTTCTGAAGTGTAAGGTGGCGAACTAAATGCTACCCTCTTGGTTGACCGCTTGTATTTCTCTAATTTCTATCTCTCTCTTTGAGTTCTTCTCGTGTAGGCGCTGCTTAGACTTCGCGATATTTTTCACAAGTGTTTTCTTTCACAAGTGATCAACATCCTCAAATCAATGGTATGGGGAAGTTAGAAATAATCAATTATTAATAGTGGCATTCAATTGTGATTTCATTGCTACTCCGAAGAAGGAAAACAGCAAAGAAAATATCATGTGGCTGCCACATACGTTCCTCACATAAGTTCGGTTCTCAAAGGCACACATCTACCAGCATAGTCAACATACTTTGTACAGCAAGTGCAATGATAGGCCAAGCTGTTAAGAGCCTAGAATTCTAGAGCCAAGTGTAAGTGCACCACGAAAACGTAAAACAGTGAGGATTAAAGGCTCATTTCATTTTATGTTCTACCCTGACTTCAAAACACGGTACGAGCACCTCGTCCCTTCCTCGCGCAAGATCTAGCGAATTGCACGATTGACCCGCATCTTGGCTTTGTTGATGATGCACCCGCAGTTTTTTAATGCTTCGGCTGCGCAAAAGCGGCCATATTTTAAGTTTTTATATCCAACTTCATCGCAA
This sequence comes from Rhipicephalus annulatus, assembly GCA_013436015.1. Taxonomy (NCBI): domain Eukaryota; kingdom Metazoa; phylum Arthropoda; class Arachnida; order Ixodida; family Ixodidae; genus Rhipicephalus; species Rhipicephalus annulatus. The sequence goes on along the minus strand of WOVY01006829.1, from coordinate 30,921 downwards.
GTAGCCAGCATGCAGCTCGAAGTCGCGAAAATGAGTAGTGTAACCTGGCTTTAAGGTAATGTGCTATAAAAACACTGACTTTATCATTCAATAAACTGTCAGTATTTTCAGAATTTCATACCAAATCAGAGCTATCTTTGCATACAGGATAGTGGTATGGCTGAGTAAACTCGCCTTTGAAAAAATTAGCAGTGGCTTAGCTCAGCTATGCAAGGATATACGTAGCGTTAGCAAAGGTTCAGCTGATTATTCTTAGCTTTCAAGAGTGTCTAGGATTAGCTTGATTATCATGCTTACTGCTGCTGCAATTACACACACACGGCATACGTATTATGTGGCACATGTATATTTTCTGCTCAACGTCCAGGTAGCTTCTCTATTGCCGCAAAGACGGCTTGGTGGTCAGTGAAGTAACGTGATGCCATCTCTATGGCCCCAACACGGTATTTGCAATTGTCTGTTTTTCCGTGATTGCATAGCAGCGCCCGCGCTGGTGCCAATATGTCTGTCAAGGTCATGACGTCACTTCTGTGGCAACCTTTCCTGATTGTCTAGAATTAGCTTGATTATCATGCTTACAGCTGTTCTAATGACACACACACAGTATACGTATTATGTGGCACATGTATATTTATTTTGCCGGGCAACTACTTCGGGATCTGATGAGTTAAGCTTCTCCGCTCTACTGCACCGTTGAGCAGCATTTGCACTCTTCTTCTCCATGACTATACCAAAGTGGCAAACGCCAGTGCTATCAAGCGGCTCTATATCAGGTGCTATCAAGCGGCTCTAGCGCAGTGTCAGATGGCGACTACACAGGGAAGGCGCGCGCGTCAGCGTCCATATGTCTACCAAGGCTATGACGGCACTCCTCTGCAAAGCGCACACTGGCGGCAGCGAGTCGCGCGTGGCCCCGGCCGAGTGCGAGGGAGGTGCTGGCTCCGGTGCGTGACACCACTGATCGTCTGTGCAGCGCATCGAATTGCGCGCACACCGGCGGCGAGCCGCGCGCAGCGGCGGTTGAGTATTATTGCGCATGCGCAGATCAGTGCCTCGCAAATTTTCCTCAGCGAGGCCAGGGTAGCTAACGCTACAAAAGGTGCTAGTACCCCTCTACATGCGCTTATATACCCGCGAGTGTGGGTGGAAAGATGACCACCGCCACATTTCAGTGGTAGAGAGTCGGACGCGTTATTAGAAAATCGCAGGTTGCGTTTTTTTCCTTAGGGAAGTGATCGTAACTTCCACTTCTACTTTTTACATTTACAATGCTAATAATTATAACAACATCTCCGATAGTTTTTTCGGCATCACTGTCAGTCCTCATCTATAAAATGCCTGTTATGTTCATCATATAGTCATTGAAAGCAAAAAGAATTCTAGTGTACATCAAGCCAGTGAACTGACCACTACTGCACCGTGAGCGCGGCATCTAAATCACCTTGTACATGACTTGCATGCCATGGTTTTCACGTTACCACCAGCAGTTTACCTTCGTCATAGAGTTACGTCACGCAATGCCAAATCAACTAGCTAAGAACACCAAGCTAGTCCATTGGCCACAAGCGCTCAATGAGTGTGGCGTGAAAGTGATGCTGTACATGTCAGGCATGTCACTATTTTGATATCACAACTTGCCATTTATGTTAGGCATGCAGAAATGTGTCGCCATTCCAGTTTTGGTATCGATCAAATTCATGAAAAGGCCACACAAGCACAAGTATATATATATATATATATATATATATATATAGATGAAGTTACCGCGTGCTTGCAGGAGGTTTTCAGAAGCCTAGAATGGGAATAGTTAGGGAAAAGAGTTAATAGAGAGTACCTTAGTAACCTGCGCTCCGCCGATGACATTGCATCGCTGAGCAACTCAGGGGATGAATTGCAACTAATGATTATGGAGTTAGACAAGAAGAGCAGAAAGTTGGGTCTTAAAATGAATCTGCCGAAAACAAAATTAATGTACGACAACCTCGAAAAAGAGCAGCGCTTCGAGATAGGTAATAGTGCACTTCAAGTTGTAAAAGACTATGTCTACTTAGGGCAGGTAATAACCGCGGAGCCGAACCACGAAATTGAAGTAACTAGACGAATAAGAATGGGGTGGAGCACATTTGGCAAGCACTCTCAAATTTTGACAGGTAGATTGCCACTATCCCTCAAGAGGAAGGTATATAACAGCTGTATCTTGCCAGTACTTAGCTACGGAGCAGAAACCTGGAGACTTACAAAGAGGGTTCAGCTTAAATTGAGGACGACGCAACGAGCAACTGGAAAGAAAAATGGTAGGTGTAACCTTAAGAGACAAGAAGAGAGCAGAGTGGATGAGGGAACAAACGGGGCTTAAGGATATCATAGCTGAAATCAAGAAGAAGAAATGAACATGGGCCGGGCATGTAGCGCGTAGACAGGATAACCGCTGGTCGTTAAGGGTAACTAACTGGATTGCCAGAAGGCAAGCGGGTTAGGGGAGACAGAAGGTTAGGTGGGCAGATGAGATTAAGAAGTATGCGGGTATAAATTGGCAGCAGCAAGCACAGGACTGGATTAACTGGCGGAACATGGGAGAGGCCTTTGTCCTGCAGTGGACGCAGTCAGGCTGATGATGATGATGATGATGATGATGATAGATGAAGTTTTGTGAGAGATGTTTTGCACTTATAAGTGGAATGCAGCAGCAGACACCTTCAGACATTAGACGTGCCAGATATAGATTGTAGTGTACATTGGGCGCTAGTGTAGTGCACAAGCATCCTGCATGAGTACGATCACTAACGTGGGTTCAGTACTTGCGAGCCGCAGCGCCGCGTTTATCGTCGCATCGCATGACTAACGCCGCTGCACACGAGCATTCGGACAGCCGTGGCGCCGAACGATGCGCAAGTACATAGTACTGCTCCCAAACAAGTCGCAACACATTGTTGCCTTTGAAAACACAAAAAAACGTAGTACAGTGCTCGCTGCAAATGCGGTGGGAAAGTAATAGAGGCTCACCCACACCACGGGCGAAAGTACAACGCACAGGCACCGTAACCACGTCTCCGTGGGCAAAAAGGGTCACGATGACATGTCGCCGAGGGAAACAGTTCCACGCGACTATGCTGCGTGCTCTCACAACCAGTTACCACAGGGTGCGATCGCTCAAGCGACGGTAACTCCACTAGCGTAGATTTGATAGGTACGGCTCGGCGTAGTGAGACCACTACCAAGACACCGCAATGCTCTTCGGGCTAGCGTTCGGGAGGGGCAAAGCAACGTAAGCGTTAGGTGCGTGTGCAAGTCACCATTGGTGAGTCCGAGGGAGCTCCAAGAACAAAGGGGCTGACGGGCGGGAAAGAAAAGGCGTGCTCATCCTTCTCTGTCCAGAGAGTATGTCCCTCGCCCCTGCAGGGCATGTGCGTGAAACATCTAGGGAGACTCGAGCGTGGCGCCACCGTCAAAATTCTCTGCAGAGTGACAGCGGTGAACGTCACTCGCGTTCTCGCAGCACCGGCTGACCCCGGAAGAGAGGGAAGTCATATAAAGACATCTGTATGACAGAAATGGGAGAGAGAGCCCGCACAATGGCGATGGAATAGCCTGAATTTCCACACGATGAAACTGATAAAGAACTGGAACGCGCGTACGATACGGCTGATGAAAAATACTGGCAAAGGCGCAGTCATACCAAAAATGCTCCAATGTTGCGAGCTTTTTCGAATCATTCAGGGTGGCGAGGAGTCCTCTAATGTTCACCCGCAGCGAGTTACGCCAGGCGAGCTCAACATCAATTTGGTGACGCATGGTGTGCATACATCAACGCACTACCTAAAGACACTGCGCCTGTTGCTTGCGACAACTGCGCAGGGCGAGGTCACTAACGTCTGCTCCATCGAAAGGCCTGGTAAAATGCTGACCTATACAGCATTGTAGCGTATTCGTGAGAGTGAAGTGTAAAAGTGACAGTGCACCTAACGTTGCGTCTCAAGGCAGTGACAACGTGCCTGCAGCGACAGTGAGTCATCACTGTCGCGTCGTGCCGGAAGCCCTGTGATTGATACGTATATAATGCGGCGGCCAAATGACGCGGAGAAGCAGAGAAGAACGATCGTTATCTTACTACACGAGTTAACCACTACGAATAACGACAAACCTCTCACCTCAACAAACATGCTTTTTGACAGCCACGCAGCGATTGCTTTGGTAGGCACCCAAGATAACCTCTTCATTATGAGTGAATATATTGTCAACCATGGAAAAAAAGTTCGTACGTAGAGAGTTACCAAATTCAATCGAATGGGGATTACTCGATTGTCATTCATTGGCGTCGATTATGGACGTTTGAATAAAATTTGAAAAAAAAATGATATCCATCTCTGGTTGTTTATCACAGGCACTTGTCCAGTCCAGCCTCCACTAAAAGTCTGTCAGGAAGATGTTCGCCTTTTTGTGGAGATGCCTCTGAGGCCATAGTCCAAGAAGTTTCTTTATTGTGAGGGACCGTTTGCCTAAACTTGATAATTTGTTCTAAAATTTTTTCTCGTTCATTCGCGTATTTAATGCTCTCCAAAAATATGACAAACATTTTCTTCTGCATGACCAAAATGGCATTCCGGTGAGTTGGATCGATGTATTGTGCAGGAAGCTGTTTGTGTATGCTACTTGCCATCGAGGTCTGTGTATTAACGTCTCTAGGTGCCGTGGGAGGTCTGTCACTATGAAACAAATTTCTGTAAGAATGAACTTCATAAAGTACTGTTTCCTTTGATTTAGAGCTATCAAACCACATCTCCATCGAACAATGGTTAGTTCCTTGCGTTATGAAATGTCAATTATCCGCCCCAGATACAGATATTGCGCAATGCCGTTTTCGTTCAATGCTTTGTTCGCGAGGCTGTCAGCATCTTCATTGCCTTTTGTTCCAAAGTGACTCGGTACCTGTTGGAATACGATGTTGTGACCCTGCGATGAGGCATATTCCTTAGTTTCTGCAACACATTGTGTTATTTCACCATTTTGTTAAATATTCTCGCATTTATGATGAGCTGAAGAGTAGGTTTGCTATTTGTGCATATCACCCACTTTTTTGGCTCAGGATTCTCTGAGATAAGCTTAACTGCTTCAAAGATAGCCACCAATTCTGCTGTCATCAATGAAAATATGTGCGACAATTTGTAGATTTACTTTTTCTAAATTTCGGTTATAATACCGCACAGGCTGACGCTTCTTCAGTGCATGATCCACCTGTATATATCTTCGTTTTTTTCATTATGTATTGTATGAAACTGATTAAACACCATCTGTGCTGCTACTAGAGGCGCCATGTCTGCTTTCTTCTCTATGCTGTCTATTTCACAAATAGCGTTGAGAAGCGGCAGCGTCCATGGTTGTTTTGAAGGTTTCAATCGTTTAAATTCTGGTACTACTGTTTGAAATGATGATACACTATCCCGTAGTCTCGTTGCCGTTCTTTCTGTTAGTGCACCAGATAAAGCATGACTTTCCATGTTGCGTAAAAATTCTAAATAAATTTCGAGATGTTTCTTTAGTTTGGAGTACTGCCAAAGGTGTTTGGCGAGCCTCTGAATACACTAAAGCACTAGGAGTGCTTTAGTGCCATCGGCCATACCATGCTGAATGCGCCGGGAGTGCTTTAGTGTAGTCGTGGGAACCCTAGACATACCCTTTAGCTCCTTGCCAATAGCAAGTGAACACTTCTTTCGGTGGAGGCTGGAAGCCCGTGCAGCAGATGCAGTGAGTAACTTACGATGGGGCGTATCTAGGTCACATGTAGGGCTAATAACGACTGTGCAGTGCCAACCCGTTTGGCCTCGCGGAGATGCCAGAGGATTAGACCTGATTCACTTTTTGTTCGAAGGACTGGACATGAGGCGACCATGTTAGTCTCCTGTCTAAAATTACTCCCAAAAATCTATGAGTTTTAAACATTTGAACAGGCTGGTTTTGTAGAATAATGTGGAAATGTTCAGGTATTTTTAATGTAAATCGTAGTAAGGCTGTTTTAGCCAGACTCAGTGCCATAACTCTTTTTCTTGGGAAATGGTCTGCATAATTCAATCCGTCTTGTAAAGTATGTTGGATATCCAAAACCAATAGACCAGGCGTCCATATACGTATATCATCAGAATATACTGAACATCTGATGTTAGGTGGAACATTTTACGGGATCTGCGCCATGACTGCTATATAGACAGTAGGGCTTAGCACGCTGCCCTGTGGTACTCCTTAGTTGACGGCATGTTCTGACGGTGGGTCCTCCTGCATAACTACAAAATTTTGCTGGTGGTTCAGGAAGTCAGCAATCCAACGCCGTATTTTGCCCTTGAATCCCTGTAACACAAGGCCTCCCAGAACCTTAAATGTGACTCACTGTGTCATATGCTCGTTGGACATCAAGAAATACGATGACAGGGATGTTTCTTTGCGTACGTTGGTTTACCACATCTGTGACCAAATCCAGAATGCAGTTCATTGCGCATCTACCTCATCTGAAGCCAGCTATGCTTTCTGGTAGTAGTTTTTTTATGTCTTGCCGCCATAAAATTCGTTCATTGATCATTTTCTTCATAACTTTTGAAATACAGCGCATGAAACTCACCAGCCTAAACAAATCCAATTGCAGAGGGATCTGCCCTGGCTTTAGCAACGGTACTACTTCTGATATCTTCCAATTTTCCAGAACTTTGCCTTCTTGCAACTGTTATTGCAGATGTCCAACAGGTCTAATTTTCTTTTCTCCCACAAATTAGCAAGTGCAGCGTATGGAACTCCATCTTTTCCTGGTGAACTTATTCGTTTTACTGAAGACGGCCCATAATGAAGCTAATCTGGTGTGAAGCTGTCATCCAGATCTGAGGAAGTAACCTTAGAGAACTTCATTACAAACGCCGAAGCTGAGTCAACTAAGGATTTATATCACTACCTAGGACGGCCTCTCTATTTGTCAGTATAAGATCGCTAAATTCTTCGGCAATCACACGTTCGCTAACTCCTCGAGACAGCGCTAGAGCTTCTAGTGGTCTTGAGTGGATGACTGGCTGTCGCAAGGCGCGTAACATGATACACAGTTGAGGCGCCGAGGTAAATGTAAAAGTGAGGCCCATAATCTTGCCACCTATTGGTTGCTAGCTTCTGCAGTTTGTTCTGCATTGCAGAATGTGCTTTCTGTGCAACCTTTAAATCATCTAAATTTCCCGTCTAGCGATATATTTTTTTCAGATCGGTGTCGTATTGCCCGAAGCCACTCATACTCAGTATCAACGCTCGTATACCTATCGGGAATGAGTAGTAGCTTTTGCTAGAAAACGTTTCACCTTCGATGCATACGTTTCTGCGTCATAACAAGGTTCAAGGTTTTGTATCTGTAGTTCTCGAAAGATTGCCCAATTTTTAGATCTTGTAATGCGGTTATCTCTCGTTTTCTTCAACTTTGGGTGACATGCGAATCCTGGCAATGGTCAGTTCCTCTTGTATCAATGTCTGTAGTCCAATCTGCTCCAGTCGCTAATACAGAGGAGCACATAGTGATGTCAAGTACGCTTAAATAGTTATGCCCCCGTAGAAACGTTCGAGAACCATAATTTAGTGCGATATACTCTTCGCATATCTTTACTATAGCAGATCCCCTTATATCGAAACGCTCACTAGCCCACGAGTCATGGTGCGCGTTAAAATCACCACATATATTTCTGCGATCATGATGAGATCTACACACTGCAGCCAACTCTGCGTAGGAAACGTGTGCTTGAGGAAGTACACGTATATACTATCTACCGTTACAGTTACGTTACCGAATTTTACCTCGAATCTAACAAATTCCGGCGTATCTGTTTTCGAAGTAGCCACAAGTGTCGATGGAATATCGCGTCTCACGCACAACTTCACTCTACATTTAGCAGCAGGACGTTCTGCTTGGTAGACCACATAACTGGACAAGCAAAAGCTAGTGGATACTCTTGTTTCAGAAATACACGAAATCGGAAACCCGTGCTCAGCAACGAATTTTCGAAAATCTCCACTCTTATTCTGCAAACCGTTGCAGTTTCACTGGAATATTTAACTTCTTTTGCGCCAGCTAGATATTCCGGCAGCCTTGATTACAAAAAGATAAGATGCTGAACATCTAGCACCAGTTTCACTTCTGGTAAAGAGCCTGCTTGTGGCAGGGATCATAGAAGTGCTCATGGAGCCGGAAAGATTATTGGTAAAATGACTTGCTCGTTTCCAGCTGTCTCTGCCGAGATCTCATTTCTTGAAGAATTTTGCCTCAGTAGGTCGCTGTGATCCTTCCATTTCGTAGTCAGTGGCTTCTATGCTGTGTCTGGTCCGGCAAAAGATGCCACTTCAGCATGTTCTTGGGCCTGAATTTCTTTAACAACGCAATGTTTTGGTGCTGAGAACATCAATACTTCCGAGTAATAGTCGTGGCGCCATTGTTTTGCATTTTTTGTGCCGCAGGAACATCTTCGGCTATATCCACATTGGGCGCTTGACCTCTTTGTATGTTATGGTACCCTGTTACAATTCTCTCTCTTTCGACAGCCGATGCCAAATGGTTTCGATAGCAGCCTGAAAGCGACTCCGGATGTGGTCCAGCACAGTTGACACGCTTAGATTGATGCTTCGAGGTGCATTATTTGTAATCATGTGCGCCCGCACATACCTTGCATCTCTTCGTACCCCTGCAAGTCTTATCCGTATGCCCATATGTTTTGCAGTTGTAGCACCTTACAGGCGGCTCAATGTATTTCTCAACAGTGTGAACCGTAGAGCTGCGACTAACTCTTTTTGGCAATGGCATGTCATGCCTAAACTGTAGCATTAAATTACGTACTGGATGCATTGTGGCACTTCCATCTCCACTTTGTGTCCATCACTTGTCGTGTGATAGATTACTCCGACATCTTTAGGATATTCCAGTAACTTATAATCACTGTATTCAAGTGGAACATCACTTATCTTTGCTAGGGCCTTCATGTAAGGCTGAGGTATCATCACGTGTACAAGCAAGCCAGTCACGCTCTTGATCAGCAGCAACATGTTTGCCGAGTACAAAGACCGTACTCCAACGCAATAACGTGCGTCTCTGTTGATTCTTGATGATGTTACTTTCTCATTGATAGCAGAGATCGTCTCAGTGCCATGCGTCTTGGATTCACCTTCCTCGGTGAATCCGAATTCCTCGGCAGCGCTTGTCCTCGACAGCGATTGGTCTGAACACCACCAGTTTCCCCGTAGCTCGGTTCTTGTGATGGGTGACCACCGTGTAAGCTCCCTCGTTTTCCTGTGGTGCTTCTCTATCCATCTGTGTCATGTCATTAGGAGAGTACGTCGATGGGGCGTCATCATTGTAAACCTGTTCTCTCTCCTGTGTACGCCTCTTCTTACACTGCGAAGCCTCGTTGTGTTCAGTATGGAACGTCGATATCTTCGTTAAGCATGCATCAAATTGAAGTCGAGCGGGATGGATAAGTGGTGCTCCGCTTGGCGCTAGCGGCATCTGGTTGTCCCCCAAACCCGAACATTGCCAGGTATGTGGCATGGGCCGGCTAAGGGGAAATTTCGATCTTGATGCGTAGTGAAACTCCAGCTCACCGTTGTTTAGCTGCCACTCTGTAGACAGTCTACCTACCACACACACCGTCTAAAGATCCCGAACTCAATACATTATTTGAATTAAGAGAGCGAAATGAAGCTACGGGCTTCTTCCATTCACTTGTTCTTTCTTCTCCCGATCAATGCGACGCTGAAAAAAGGCAAGTTTCTCCAACGCTTTGCTAAGACGACACGGTGGTGGCGTCTGACCATCGCGTTGCGTTCTATACCTTATTGCATTCAATACAGGAGCGCATGCCTTCCTTCGTTTTCGGAGATTTGGCTCCAGATTTGGCTCGTGTCTAACGTGCTTCGATGCGCTCGTTCGTTTTCGCTGCATGGACCGAGACTCTCTAACGCAGAGCCTCCAGAATACATTTCACCGGTGTTCTCATGCATACCATCAAATAAACATTCTGTTCACTCTCTCCAGACGCAATACTATTGTCTTTGGCGACATTTGCAGTGAAACATGCAGATACAGGGCTTTTTTTTCTAGATTTTTTTCTTTCTTGCGTTTTCGTATAGGTAGATACGTATATATACGCGGTGCATGACGCCGACACCGGTGTTGAAATCCAGCCGACAATGTCCATATAATTGCTATCACAATAGAAGCAAAATTGCAGCCTCCTAAGGACAGAACGCTACACTCTGAAAGGGTTGTTCACTGGAAAGTACAGTGAAATAAAAAGTGTGTGACTTTTTTGGAAGTGTTCTGTCTTGCTCCGAATACGACTATAAAGACTCACAGTGACTTTTTGTGGGTTAGAGACTGTGAGATTCAGCAGAGTGCCATGATCCTCCTACGAAGAGTAAATTGACTCTTATCCGAAGTATCTTATAATGGCTTCTTAGGGCTGTCTGTTGGTTCTGGCCGGCAACGCTCCTACGCAGGTTAGGTCACACCAATCGAAGTGTCAAGGGACTCTACCACTATATTTTGGGTTACTTATTTGACTCATGCTATTCTTTTCCGCAACTATATAGTGTAGGAAAGAGCGAAGTATTCATTCTAAGAGAATTCAATACATGATTAATTACTGTTGCGTCGAGTGACGGCAAATAATAATAGTTCAATTTTAACATTACTCAAACGAAACTTGTCAAAATAGTACACCTTTTTTAAAAGTAATATAGAAAGAAAAAAAACAAAGCTCTGTGAATTTGCCAATAAACCAATTGAGCCATTCATGCTTTATGTGCTTGTATTAGCATAGCCAAGCAAAATATGTGACTATCACGTGCATTGTGTGCAGTGATAAAAAATAAATTGCAGAAATTTACATCATGTTCTTATGCATTCCTTAGGAATAAATAAATATTTGTGACAGATTGAAGCATCGGACTAGTGACTTCATTGTAGTCACCTTTCTTCAGTGTTAGCACCGCTGAAGAGTGATACCTGAAAAGTACGTGATAATATGATGAGACAACAGACTCATATTGTGAGCTTGCAAAGGTACAGTATAAGTAATTTACAGAGACATGACGAGGGCTCACGAGAAACCAACAAATACAAACAAGCATGATAAGGAACAGTGTTTTTTTGCTATCGTGTAAAACAGAGGTTTCAAACAGTGAATTTTGTGATATCTCCCGTGACCACAAGCTTGCAGCACAAAATGATGTGAGCCTCTTCGAAACAACAACGCCAATTGGTTCAGGCTCCCATGGGTGAATGCCACTCTGCTTCCTTTCTCCTCCCTGCCTTTCCTTACATCTTTATCTCTCTCTGCTTCCTTTCTATGTCGTCGTGCCAAACGAAACAATGTGTAGGACCGGCAGCATCGTTGACATGACAAACACCGCTGTTGGGCTTGCCACCACGAGCAGTGAGACATCAAAAACCAGTGACACCGTCGTTTCCACCAGGACAGCTGTCAAGTAAAGTTCAGAGGTGCGAGAAGCAAACCAGTGTAGTGGGAATAACCAAGGCATATACCGTGAATATTTGTATTTAAAAGCACGGTTTGTTCAGCCAATTGTTACCATTGTTCAACACACCTGAGACGAGTGTTTCGTTTTAATGAAATATGCAACGAAAGTAAATTTTCCGTAAAAGAATGCGGGAAGCTTGTTTTGTAAGAGGTTATGACGATGCACGAATGAAAGCACTTTTTTCAGAGTTCTCGCTTCAAAATTTGCGTTTAGAATATGCCCAAATTCGCGCAGACGTATTCAGATACCCGAGCGCATGTTCCGGCCGTCAGAAGCACGCCGTTACCGGTTACTGACCACGTGATTTACGAATGTAACCCATTGTTGAAAACCCAGATAAGCGCATGCGAGCATGCGTTATAGGGGGGAAGTAGTTCTTAGAATGGGAAAAGAAAAGAAAAGTGAACCCGCAACTGTCTGCAGCTAAGTGCGACACCTCACGCGGCCCGCGCGAGCGCTATACGTTGAGATCGGACATGTCCCATGCAAGAAAGACCATACGTAGTTTTTGCAGTAACATACAATCGCTCAATGTTCTCGTAACGCAAGTGCCCGCGCATATATATGCTTAATTGCGCAAGCTGGTCACACATCGTGAAAAGGAATTATTAAGGTCGACTGCGAAGAAAAAAATCCAGGTGGATTTATACGTTGACATCGGACTTGTGCTATGCAAGAAGAACCGTACATGGATTTTGCAGTCCCGTACAATCACTCGCAATGGTCGTAACGCAAAGCCCCACCACATATGTATGCGTAATTGGACAAATTGGTCACACATTATGAAACGGATTGATTAAGATCGATTGACAAAAAAGACGAATACAGGTGGATTTGATTCGTTGAGATCGGACTTGTGCAATGCAAGAAAGAGCGCACATAGTTCTTGCAGTCCCATACAATCACTCATTATTGTTGTAACGCAGAGCACCGCCGCATATGTATGCTTTCTTGCGCAAGTTGACACACATTGTAAAAGGGAATGATTAAGATCGACTGACAAGAAAAAAAAAAGATGCATGTGGAATTTACCTTCAAGACATCTTAAGCAAATGCATCAGTAACCGTGTGACTTGTGGCCCCGGTGAATCGATCTACAACAGTTCGCAATATTTATTACAAATATCTTCTGTCGATTCACGGCCTAAAACGGCGATATGAATATAAAGGTCGCTGTAGCAGAGAGCTTCGGACATTTTGACCACCGGGAGTTTTCTAACGTCTCTAAGTGCACGGGGTTCCTGCGTTTCGCCTTGATAGAAATTGTGGCCGTCGCTGCCGAAATTTAAACACGTAGTCTTCGGGTCAGCACTAATAACGACCTGATGAATAATATTACCCCCAATAATAATAATAATAATAATAATAATAATAATAATAATAATAATAATAATAATAATAATAATAATAATAATATTATTATATAATAAAAATATAATACTTTATTGTACACATTCATAAGAAATACAAAGAAATGGGCCTATCTAAGACCCAAGGACTTGTGCAACGAGGCCCAGCAGAGCCCGTTTTAGCGATGTGGATACAAGGTAACAAAAAAATATTGTTCCTTCTTTGCCAACAAACAAATTATAGGTTGACACCTTTGCGTTTTTACAGGCAGTAAATAAAAAAGAACAAATGAGGGACGCAGAACATACGTGATATCGAAGTATACCATGTGAATTTACGGCTGAGCAAGTAATTTCTTTAATTGCTCTTTTCAACTCACTGAAGAAAACTCATAGGTTAGTTCGTTGAAAATTTTTGGTATATATACAATTCTACACGCTTCTCCATATCTGGTAGAAAACTGGGGTAGTATAAAACGCCTTTTTTCTCTCAGGGGTTGGTGCGTTACACGTGACACTTTGACGCCATCACACCAATTGTATCTCTGCACAAATCTTTAATAAACAAATTCTGGAATACACAAAAGCCCAAATCCCGAAAAAAAGTACTAACATCTATCTCACTACCATGAAACACACTTTTTAAAATATTTTGAAGCAAACTGTCAATGCGTGTTTTCCGGCGTTCTAAGCAAAATGCGAAAACTTTTATACCATATCTCTCCACATTACACGCCAGCGGATGTCATTTTTTTCACTGGTACAGGACCAAGCTATTTATATTGAAAAGCTGATATGCCATACTTCTCAGTTTGGAACAAATAAATTCCATGTGATGTTGCCAAAACATACCACTATGAAGAGTTACTCCTAGGTACCTGAATGTCTCAACATTTTCCACTGCTGAAAAATTGCATGGGTTGCAATGCTCGGTGTGAAAAAAAATTGGCATATCTATATTATATGTTTTTAGAAGGCGTTGAAAGCAGATCAGCTTGTTTTTTTTTCGGTTACAAGTAGGCAGTTTTCTTCAAACTATACTATTGCATTAATAATTTCGCTCTGAAGAGCAATTTTGCCCCTTTATAACGTATTTGACGTGTTAATAGCACCGTATCATCAGCATAATGGTTCACAGTGGATTTACGAATTCCTCCGGGAAAGTCATTCAGAAATAAATACATAACAATGGTGACTACAGCGATCCGTGCGGTCCACCAGCAGTAATATATTTTCCATTGCTAAATACTTCTCTACATTCCATAACGACCACCAGTGACCTGTCTTGTAAGTAAATATAGGCTACATAACAAAAAGGGCCCCTAAAGCCCAAACGAAAGAGCTTTTTTAACAAAACGATATAGTTCACTATTTCAAACACTTTTGTGAAGTCTAAAAACAGAACACAACAGAACAGGTTCTTGTATAAAGCCAAACATATTTCATCACTAAACTTTTCCAATAAAGGCATTGTACTGCGATTAGCAAAGGAACCAAAATACGGGATGTTAGCGCGAATTTTCGAAAGAAGGGTGTCATACGTTGAAGAAAATTTTTTATAGTATCTGGGAGAGTATAGGTAAGATAGAAATTGGTCCGCAATTTTCTATATTTTTTGCCTGCTTTAAACAATGGCCTAACTACTGCAGTTTTAAATTTCTCTGGAATTGATACACTGGTTAAAACTCATTGAACATGAAGAGAAATGCTTCTGCTAATGCTTCACAGTTTCGTTGAAGCGTGGCCACAGCTACCCTATGAATTCTTTGTTATTTTTTTTATATGTGGGGTTTAACGTCTCAAAACCACTATATGATTATGAGAGACGCCGTAGTGGAGGGCTCCGGAAATTTATGAACTCTTTGTTGTTTATTTGGACAAAAACTGAAAATTATTTTCCTGAGATCTTCCTTTGAGAACGTGGGCAAATAAGCATATGCAGGCACAGATTGTTTTAGCATGCACGTGCTGTTTACGCGCATGCGAATTCTCAAAAAACGCGTGAAGTGGTTGACCTTATCAACCACTATCTCTGGTTTCTCGGAAAACGTTTTGAGTAGAGGAGTGGACGTGTACTTTTTGCCTCGCAGATTATCTATCTAATCTCATGTCTGTACCGTATTTTTGTATGCTTGGTTGAATCGTTCTACGAAATACCGCTTTTTCGCTGACTTTTAAAGAGCCACAACCTTATTCCTGGCAACCATGTATTCAATTTTTTAATCCTCATTTTTCCTTGCCCGTCTGCAACGTTTCCATTGCCAGTCCCTATGACAAATAGCGCTCATAATATCTGCTGTGAACACAAATAATTTTTTCTATATTTTAAGTTTTTACATAACTAGCTCGCTCAAGAGTGCCCCGCTGTGGTAGTCTAGTGGCTAAGATACTCGGCTGCTGACCCGCATGTCGCGGGCTTGAATCCCGGCTGCGGCGGCTGCATTTCCGATGCAGGCGGAAATGTTGGTTTGTGTGCTCAGATTAGGGTGCACGTCAATGAACCCCAGGTGGTCGAAATTGCCGGAGCCCTCCACTATGGCGTCTCTCATAATCATATGGTGGTTTTGGGACATTAAACCCCACTTATCAACTAAATCAATCAATAAATCAGGTTCAGAAAAAATGTTCTGTTGTATTCGTACCCACTGCCTGCGAGAATGCCTCACCACCACGTTGTTTCGCTGTAGGACAAGTTCTGCATACCAACGAATCATGTTTACTTGGACTCTTTGCCGCGAAAGTATTTTGCGCCACACCAGAGCAACGCTGTCCCAAATGATAAAGGTTCTCACATTCCACACACTTAAAAAATCGAACGTCATTGAGAAGTGAGTTGTTACACGCAATACAACTTTCCATAGCGGCATAAACAATATTGCCACGTTCCATTTCTCAGTTAGTGTTATCGCCCCAAAACACTACACAAAAACGCGCGTGCAGTTTTCGAGAAGCTTCCGGACTTTAGTAGATCATTTTGATAAGATCACGCCCACTCTGCGAACTGTACATATTATTCTGGAGCGAATGCTATAGCCAGCGATAACGCTAGAACATTCGATGGCAAGAGTATAAATGCCGACGCACTTCGCCGCTTGTCAGTAGTTCATCGACGGCCGATGCTCCGTTCGCCGATTTAGCTGTCTCTTCTCGAGTCCTCGCTCGAGACCCGGGGTCACGTCACGCTGACGTCGACTCCAGGGGTTCAAGTCGACAAAAGAAGTCTACGCGGCGCCGGCGTCTTGTACGCGCGACCGCCATCCCTGGGTCTTAGGCCTTGCTGCCTGGAGCCCGCCTACCCTATGCCAGGAGGAGGTGCAAGGTCCGCGGTTCACGCCCGCCGTCCCGGAGACCTGGTACCACCAAGACCTGCGCGGCGCCCACCTCGGCTGAGCCGCTTCCTACCAGAGTGCAGCTTGACTGCACGTTACAAGTCACCCACGAGCCACGCCCAACCGGTGGCTTGCGGGGTCCGCCCACCAGAATGGCCACGCCATTTGAACTCCCGGTGAGGGAGAATCGTTTCATGTTTTCCGCGCCTGAGGGTGATATCTCTGTCGATGAGTTAATTGGCGCAATTGAAGAGACAGCTGGTGACGACTGCAACATATGGGGGGCGCGAAATTTCTTGTATGCACCCGCAATGCTGGTCAGGCGACGATGCTAATGGTGGCGGAAGGATTTGAAGTGAACGGGGCGAGGGTGCCAGTAGAGGCAGTCGGGCCGCCAGTCACATATGTGAACGTTTACCGTTACAGAAGGATCAAAATGTGGGCCAGTTGGTAATTCATTTTCTTCGTTCAGCGAACTGGGAGCGCAGAGAAAAACACAAAGGACGAAGCGAGGAACCACACAACACGAGCGCTCGTGTTGTGTGGTTCCTCGCTTCGTCCTTTGTGTTTTTCTCTGCGCTCCCAGTTCGCTGAACGAAGAAAACGTTTACCGTTACCCCGCTTTTTTATCAGACGAGACCCTTAGCAACGCCTTAGCCCAGTTTGGTAAAGTGAAGGGCATTTCCTTCGCCACCCTAGCCACTCGCCAGACCAAGTTAAACGGGGTACGTGTGGTTAAAATTGAGATGTGCCGCCCAGTCCGCAACTTCATCACTATTGCGGGGCCTAAAGTCATGTGCGAGTACAGAGGCATGCGCCGGGTGTGCGCGCGTTGTGGTGAGGTCGGGCATATGGCGACTGCGTGCACCACGGCGTACTGTAAGCGGTGCGGCACCTTCGGCTACAATACTGAGGGCTGCTCGGCAGACTGTAAACGTTGCGGGGGTCACCACGGAACACGCGAGTGCTTTCGTAAGCGCTCATACGGTTTGGCCGCCCGCGGCTTCCCCTCGCTATCTGAATCCGCTTCGTCGCACTCTCAGTCAAGCGGCCCCGCCTCTGCCCGAGCAACTAACTCGCCGCGTATGCAGGTCCTTACGTCCAGGTCTGCATCCCGCACAACCGAGAGGGGATCCCCTTGGGACCGCGACTTAGACTCCGATCTGACTTCAGGTAGTGGCATGGGCGATCCGTCCGCCAGTGAGGGGGAGAGGCTCGGGAGTTTTGACGAGACTACCACCAGGTCGACTGAAACAGAGTCTAGCGATATCGAGACGGGTTCGGCGCAATCGTCCCCCCCCCCTAAGCCTCCTCCACCCTCGGCGAGCAGGGATGACTGCGGGAATCCGCTGACCGCGGCTGAAGCAACCCCCGAGTCCAACGAGCAGGGAGAGGCCCTCCTTGCTCTATAAAAACACCCGTCAACGTCCGGGCCCCAGTGACCAGCCCGGCCTTGGAGGCTGGCACCCAAGACCCAGCCGGCGACGGCGCCCCCATAAAAAGTAAAGGGTATTACTTTCTACCCGGCGACAGCGAATGCCACCATGCTGCACCAACTTCCTCCCCCGCCTCCCATTCGGCACGCCCAAGCCGGAAATCGGACGCGAAACTGGACAGATAGCCACTGGGCTAGAGCAGAGAGCTCGCTCGCGCTCATGAATACGCCCTGATGACGATAAGCGGTATCAGGGTGAGAGGGCAGCCAGCAAGGAGGCCCGGCAGCGTAGACCCGGGCCAGCAGGCCAAAGCAGTGATAGCGACGCTCGACCACACGCGAAGGCTCAGAAGCTCGAGAAAGACGGTGTAGGCTAAGGGGAACCACCCCCCAAGCCCCGAGACGCAAGTCACTGAAGCGGCGCGCCTGCCCTGTCGGCTTCACCGCCCCTTTCCCTTCCTCTCGTTCGCTCTGGCCGCACTATGTCCCACTTAACTTCCCTTCTCCTTCTTGTGCAGCACCCTCCTCGCCCCTTTCTGTCGGCACGGGGCTGTCGGTTATCTCGCTCGGTGCATTCGCTCACCCCTCTTTCCCGCTCCCCTCCAGCGGTTGGCATCGTGCCCAATCGGCGGATGACGGCCACGCTGCTTGCTAGCCTCGATACTTCCCGCGTTTTGTTTTCTTCTTTTTAAGGTTTTTGATGGCTTTTTTGAAATTGGCTACGTGGAATATCCGAGGGTTTAGAGATAGGGCGAAACAAGCAGCCATCCTAGGTTTCGCTAGGAACCAGATTATAGACCTCTTCTTTATTCAAGAGGCGAATTTCCGAACGCCGCTGGATGTGGTTAATTTCCGCAGAGATCATCAGACCGACGCCTTTTTCTCTCTGGCGACCACGAGAGCATGCGGTGTCGGAGTAATATTTGTATCAGGCAGATTTCGATCGAAATTCCATTGTATTTTTGGGGGTGAATGGTCGGTACATAATGATTGACATTTTCATCGAAGGCAAGAAGATTCGCATTGTGAACGTCTATGCCCCCGTGACAAGAAAACATACGAATAAGTTCTTTCAAGAGATGCACGAACTCCTCCTAGAGCCCATTCCCCACGTACTGGTCGGTGATTTTATTGCGTGGTAGATTCTAACCGGGACGTGAGGGGGCCAAGCCAAGGAAGATCAACCTACAATGCAAAAGAGTTGGTGAAAACCCTTCGGCACCTAAACCTCTCGGACATATGGGTACACCTCTATAAAGACCGCTTCGTAGCAACCCGAACCTCTAGATCAGCAGGAAGTAGAATAGACCGGATGTACTTTCCGGACCTCCTCCTCCCTTTGGTTGAAGGATGCGAAATACTAGCGCTCCCGGCCAACCTGAAAGAGAAGACGGATCATGCCCCGCTCGTCACGATGGTAAAGAGATCCCCCGGCCCGCACTCTGATAACAATAGCTGGAGAATAGACGCTGAGCTGCTGAGAGATGAGACTTGCGTAGAAAACTTGAAAGCTGCCATCAGCGTATCAGTAGAAAATGCCGGACATATTACCCCCCCTCTGTGGGATAAACTTAAGGAAGAATGGAAGGCCCTGTTACAAAAAGAAGGCAAAGCCAGAAAAAGACGTCATACACAAAAGATGAAAGAACTTCTTCGCCGAATGCAGATCATCAAGGCAGCCGACACGTTGACCTCATGTACAACAGAGTACCTGACCTCGCTCGAGGAGCAATACAATCAACTCCTCAGAGATACCATGAGACGACCTAAAAGTGAGCATGGACTGTTGGGCACGGCGACCGGAGTTGATGTGAGGGAAGTACGTGGAAATGGCCGTTCGCGAATTACAGAGGCAAAGCGCTTAGACGGTTCTGTAAGCGACGACCCAGCAGAAATTGAGAACATCTTCAGAGACTACTTCAGCATACAATTCCAAGACACCGAACCAATAGACACCAATCGGGGACCCGACCATTTTAAAGAACTATGCAAACATCTGCAGCGAATTAAGGAGGAGGAGGAGCCAGCAACCCTTAGCGCTGAAGTCTCCCCTGCAGTGCTACGCGAAGCCATAAGAAGCATGACCCCCAATTCTGCCCCAGGCGCTGATGGCCTGACTGCAGCCTTCTATGTGACTTTTCTCGAAGATCTCGAAGAACCCTTGCTTGCGATGGTAAATGCGATCTTCAGGTCTTTTAAGAAACCCGACTCCTTCGGAGTGGGTAAAATTGTCCTACTACACAAAGAGGGTGCACAACCAAACGAGCCCACGGCGTGGCGTCCAATCACGCTTTTGAACACCGATTACAAGCTGGTAGCCACCATACTGAACAACAGGCTCAAGCTCCTGTTACCGGACATCATTAGCCCGTACCAAACGTGCGCGATTCCAGGAAGGTCGCTTTTTGCGAACCTCACAGTGATCTGTGACTCTTTCGAATACGCGACGACAAGAGGCGTCAATGGTGTTTTCATTTCCCTAGACCAAGCTAAAGCTTTTGACAGGGTACGACACCATTACCTCTTCGACGTGATGCAGGAGTTTGGCTTACCGGCAAGTTTTATAAAACTGGCAAAAACTTTGTACGAGGACCTAACCTGCACCGTTCTGATAAACGGAGTCGCAACGCCGGCATTCAAGTATAGCAGAGGCATAAGGCAAGGATTCCCATTGGGCCCGACCTTTTTTGTCATGTCGTGCGAGCCGCTGATCACAAGTGTTATTGCGCATGAAGGCATTCGGGGCTTCCCACTGACGGGCCAGGAGCAGATGAAAGTGCTGGCATACGCGGACGACATTTTCCTGTTTGTTCGGGATGAAAGCAGCCTCCAAGCCTTCAGTGCGACGTTCCCAAGATACGCGCAGGCATCCGGAGCTGCGATAAATGCGGACAAGAGCAAGGTGATGCCATTTGAAACTTTCCCCAGAGAAGCCCTAGGAAACATCGAAGTGGTGTCCATTGTTAAAGTACTGGGAATCTACTTCTCCAGAGAGCTGCTATTTCACATTAGAGAGCTGCTATTTCATTAGAGAGCTGCTATCACATTAGAGAGCTGCTATTTCACATTGCAGCGCTCGCCTCTTGCGAGCGCTGCAATGCAGCGCTCGCAAGAGGCGAGCGCTGCATTGCCTCTTGCGAGCGCTGCATTGCAGGCGCTCTTGCGAGCGCTGCATTTGTTTTGAGGGCCTCGCCTCAAAAGACGAGACCTTCGCGGCCCCCAGCCCAGAGGTTGGTGGGTCTTTCTTGGATGGCGGAGCAGCACTGGCTGCAACCGCTGAGGGGGCGAATGGCGTCACCGCTGGCTCACTACGCGTGTGCCAGACAGGCGCCAGGGGCCGTCGTGGCGCTGCCCCCTGACGCGCCACTTCGGCAAAGCTAGTTTCTGGTAGGCAGGACACCTGCCTTCGTGCCTCCTTAAATGAAATATTTTGTTTTACCTTAGTTGTGGCAATTTCCTTTTCCTTTTTCCAGCACGGGCATGACCGCGAGTATGCGGCATGTTCCCCATTACAGTTCGCACAGTAAAGAGAGTTTTTACAGGCATCTGATGTGTGCTCTTCAGCACTGCATTTCGCGCAAGTTAGGCGGCCTCGGCATTTCTGTGAACTGTTGCCGAACCGTTGGCATTTGAAACATCGGAGGGAGTTTGGTATATATGGCCTAACTCGAAGCCTGATATACCCAGCCTCAACGGAGTCGGGCAGTACACTTGAATTGAAGGTAAGTATCAGGTGTTTAGTGTGGACTTCTTTGCCATCACGCCTCATGCTGATTCGTTTTACGTTTATGACATTCTGTTCGCTGAAACCCTCCAGGAGTTCAGCCTACGTCAGCCCTAACTGGTCATCATCTGAGACAACGCCACGGGTGGTGTTCATGGTTCGGTGTGGGGTTCCTATTAATTTGGTATCTCCAAATTTCACAAGGTTAGGCAATTTTTCATATTGTTTCTGGTCGCGGAGCTCCAACAGGAGGTCACCACTTGCCATTCTCGAAGCTTTATATCCTGGGCCAAAGATTTCGGTCAAGGACTTTGATACTAGAAAAGGTGAAAGTGTTCGCACTGATGTGCCGGGTGTGTCAGTGTGGATAACATGGAATCTGGAAAAAATACTTTCTGGTTACCAAAAAACTGGAAAACTTCATCGGTGCGCCCTCTTTTCTGAGGGCGATCAGGGAGTGGGGGGAAGGAGCAAGCCATATGTAAATGCTTACTTTCGGCAGCGGCGCCAGCCACCCACCATGGAGTCCTACAAGGGGACGCTGCAGGGTCTGTAAGTACAGGCCCCGCAGACGCCAGCTCTACGCCACCACTATAACCGAATATGGTGTAATCCAAGGTAGGATAGCCACACAGGGTTAACCCTTGCCGCCAGTAAACACGGAAGTCAATTGAAGTGAGTAGAGGACAGGAAAGATTTAAAGTGAGAGAAAAGACGAAGATGTGAGGTGGAGACAGGAAAAGGCAACTGCCGATTCTCCCCTGGGCGGGTCAATCCGGGGGTGCCGTCTACGTGAAGCCAGGGCCAAAGGGGTGTGTTGCCTCCGCCGGGGGGCCATTAAGGTCCAATCACCCTGCGTCGGCTCAACCCCCAGGATCCCCTTTTCCCCGAACAAGGCAAAGCCACGCACGGCTAGGCGTGGGAGGGAGTAGAAACTCCCCCGTAAGCTCGGGTCCGTGGTGTAGTCTTGGCTTGATACAAAGAGAAGTTTATTAACTTCAAACTAAAAAACTCGTTACATCATTTTATACATACAGTGCTCGTTTAGACACCCCTCTTGTGCACTATGGGGCATACAAACTCCGTTATCCATAGAAGTAACTAGCGGCACATACACACACACACACACACACACACATATATATATATATATATATATATATATATATATATATATATATATATATATATAGGTTTGTGCTAAACTACGCATACATTCGTAAAAAAATCCACAAATATATATTAACAATCATATATATACATATATTTACAACGAATCGTGAACGTGGGTAGGCATATTTACAATACTTCGACTGGTGCTATACATACACTTGTAACACAATGTTTTGGGGAGAAGGGGTTAGTAGGAGATTAAGCGGGTACGGAGTTTCGCACCTCTGACGAAAAACACTGTGTGCTAGCGGCGAAGGAACTGGTCCTCCCCACCAGCTTCCAGTTGCTTGGCCAAATACTGCAATATTTTCTGCCTGATCATTGCTAGTGCTGGGTAGGCCGCTCTCACTTGGGTGTTCTCTACCTCAGCAAGGCACCGGTGTTTCCAAATCACAAAGAGTGTGATGGCAACCACCAGCCTTACGAAGCAGCCCCTATTCCTTTCGAGGGCCGGGGGAGGGTGGATGCTGAAGCACCTCGCAACCAGGCGCCATACCGACTTGGCCGCCCCGCATTTCAACAACGCGTGGGAGATCGTTTCTTCAGCGCGGCAATTAGAGACTGGCTATTTGGCGTCATGCCGAAACGGAGCATGTGATGTCTCGTGGCCAAAACTTGCCACTTGCGCTTCCACTCGAAGTCATGTACTTTGCGCGGTCAGTACTTATTGCTTTTTTGTTTGTACAGTCCTAGGCTTTTGATCTGCTCCTTTTCTTCTTCGGACAACTGGTTTTCTGTTATCGCTTCGACGTTTCGGGCGAGTGGGTTCTTGTCAATGTCGCAGTTCGGGGCTTCTTTTTCTATGATCTTTGTCGTAGTTGCCGCCATCCTGTCAAAGTGAGAGGGCGCTTCCGCGCGTGGGCCAGTGTGTTTGTGGTTTTCCAGGTAGTGCGTGATGGTGCTTGTCCAGTAGTAGATTAGATTCTTCCCAACGTAACTCGCTGCGTAATAAAGCATGCGGGTAATCTTGAGGGCCAGTATCTGGCTGGTCATTTGTACGTGTGGGAGGCCGAGGCCACCTTTGTCCTCGGGTAGTTGAAGGAGGTGTCGCTTGACTGGGGCCGGTTTCCCTTCTCATAGCAAATCGGTGATCACGGCGTTCAGTTGGCTCGCGGTTTTCCTAGGGATCACCGCTTCCCTACTGGTGTAGAACGCAAACGCGCAAAGGGTGGTCCTTGCTGCCAGCGTTTTTTCACGTAACGTGTGGTTTAGGAGGCGAATGCGGTTGGCTGCCTGCTTTGCCCTCTCGAGGGCTCTCTGTCACGTGGCTGGTGCCACCCCTTCTCTGGAGAAGTAGATTCCCAGTACTTTAACAATGGACACCACTTCGATGTTTCCTAGGGCTTCTCTGGGGAAAGTTTCAAATGGCATCACCTTGCTCTTGTCCGCATTTATCGCAGCTCCGGATGCCTGCGCGTATCTTGGGAACGTCGCACTGAAGGCTTGGAGGCTGCTTTCATCCCGAACAAACAGGAAAATGTCGTCCGCGTATGCCAGCACTTTCATCTGCTCCTGGCCCGTCAGTGGGAAGCCCCGAATGCCTTCATGCGCAATAACACTTGTGATCAGCGGCTCGCACGACATGACAAAAAAGGTCGGGCCCAATGGGAATCCTTGCCTTATGCCTCTGCTATACTTGAATGCCGGCGTTGCGACTCCGTTTATCAGAACGGTGCAGGTTAGGTCCTCGTACAAAGTTTTTGCCAGTTTTATAAAACTTGCCGGTAAGCCAAACTCCTGCATCACGTCGAAGAGGTAATGGTGTCGTACCCTGTCAAAAGCTTTAGCTTGGTCTAGGGAAATGAAAACACCATTGACGCCTCTTGTCGTCGCGTATTCGAAAGAGTCACAGATCACTGTGAGGTTCGCAAAAAGCGACCTTCCTGGAATCGCGCACGTTTGGTACGGGCTAATGATGTCCGGTAACAGGAGCTTGAGCCTGTTGTTCAGTATGGTGGCTACCAGCTTGTAATCGGTGTTCAAAAGCGTGATTGGACGCCACGCCGTGGGCTCGTTTGGTTGTGCACCCTCTTTGTGTAGTAGGACAATTTTACCCACTCCGAAGGAGTCGGGTTTCTTAAAAGACCTGAAGATCGCATTTACCATCGCAAGGCAAGGGTTCTTCGAGATCTTCGAGAAAAGTCACATAGAAGGCTGCAGTCAGGCCATCAGCGCCTGGGGCAGAATTGGGGGTCATGCTTCTTATGGCTTCGCGTAGCACTGCAGGGGAGACTTCAGCGCTAAGGGTTGCTGGCTCCTCCTCCTCCTTAATTCGCTGCAGATGTTTGCATAGTTCTTTAAAATGGTCGGGTCCCCGATTGGTGTCTATTGGTTCGGTGTCTTGGAATTGTATGCTGAAGTAGTCTCTGAAGATGTTCTCAATTTCTGCTGGGTCGTCGCTTACAGAACCGTCTAAGCGCTTTGCCTCTGTAATTCGCGAACGGCCATTTCCACGTACTTCCCTCACATCAACTCCGGTCGCCGTGCCCAACAGTCCATGCTCACTTTTAGGTCGTCTCATGGTATCTCTGAGGAGTTGATTGTATTGCTCCTCGAGCGAGGTCAGGTACTCTGTTGTACATGAGGTCAACGTGTCGGCTGCCTTGATGATCTGCATTCGGCGAAGAAGTTCTTTCATCTTTTGTGTATGACGTCTTTTTCTGGCTTTGCCTTCTTTTTGTAACAGGGCCTTCCATTCTTCCTTAAGTTTATCCCACAGAGGGGGGGTAATATGTCCGGCATTTTCTACTGATACGCTGATGGCAGCTTTCAAGTTTTCTATGCAAGTCTCATCTCTCAGCAGCTCAGCGTCTATTCTCCAGCTATTGTTATCAGAGTGCGGGCCGGGGGATCTCTTTACCATCGTGACGAGCGGGGCATGATCCGTCTTCTCTTTCAGGTTGGCCGGGAGCGCTAGTATTTCGCATCCTTCAACCAAAGGGAGGAGGAGGTCCGGAAAGTACATCCGGTCTATTCTACTTCCTGCTGATCTAGAGGTTCGGGTTGCTACGAAGCGGTCTTTATAGAGGTGTACCCATATGTCCGAGAGGTTTAGGTGCCGAAGGGTTTTCACCAACTCTTTTGCATTGTAGGTTGATCTTCCTTGGCTTGGCCCCCTCACGTCCCGGTTAGAATCTACCACGCAATAAAATCACCGACCAGTACGTGGGGAATGGGCTCTAGGAGGAGTTCGTGCATCTCTTGAAAGAACTTATTCGTATGTTTTCTTGTCACGGGGGCATAGACGTTCACAATGCGAATCTTCTTGCCTTCGATGAAAATGTCAATCATTATGTACCGACCATTCACCCCCAAAAATACAATGGAATTTCGATCGAAATCTGCCTGATACAAATATTACTCCGACACCGCATGCTCTCGTGGTCGCCAGAGAGAAAAAGGCGTCGGTCTGATGATCTCTGCGGAAATTAACCACATCCAGCGGCGTTCGGAAATTCGCCTCTTGAATAAAGAAGAGGTCTATAATCTGGTTCCTAGCGAAACCTAGGATGGCTGCTTGTTTCGCCCTATCTCTAAACCCTCGGATATTCCACGTAGCCAATTTCAAAAAAGCCATCAAAAACCTTAAAAAGAAGAAAACAAAACGCGGGAAGTATCGAGGCTAGCAAGCAGCGTGGCCGTCATCCGCCGATTGGGCACGATGCCAACCGCTGGAGGGGAGCGGGAAAGAGGGGTGAGCGAATGCACCGAGCGAGATAACCGACAGCCCCGTGCCGACAGAAAGGGGCGAGGAGGGTGCTGCACAAGAAGGAGAAGGGAAGTTAAGTGGGACATAGTGCGGCCAGAGCGAACGAGAGGAAGGGAAAGGGGCGGTGAAGCCGACAGGGCAGGCGCGCCGCTTCAGTGACTTGCGTCTCGGGGCTTGGGGGGTGGTTCCCCTTAGCCTACACCGTCTTTCTCGAGCTTCTGAGCCTTCGCGTGTGGTCGAGCGTCGCTATCACTGCTTTGGCCTGCTGGCCCGGGTCTACGCTGCCGGGCCTCCTTGCTGGCTGCCCTCTCACCCTGATACCGCTTATCGTCATCAGGGCGTATTCATGAGCGCGAGCGAGCTCTCTGCTCTAGCCCAGTGGCTATCTGTCCAGTTTCGCGTCCGATTTCCGGCTTGGGCGTGCCGAATGGGAGGCGGGGGAGGAAGTTGGTGCAGCATGGTGGCATTCGCTGTCGCCGGGTAGAAAGTAATACCCTTTACTTTTTATGGGGGCGCCGTCGCCGGCTGGGTCTTGGGTGCCAGCCTCCAAGGCCGGGCTGGTCACTGGGGCCCGGACGTTGACGGGTGTTTTTATAGCGCAAGGAGGGCCTCTCCCTGCTCGTTGGACTCGGGGGTTGCTTCAGCCGCGGTCAGCGGATTCCCGCAGTCATCCCTGCTCGCCGAGGGTGGAGGAGGCTTAGGGGGGGGGGACGATTGCGCCGAACCCGTCTCGATATCGCTAGACTCTGTTTCAGTCGACCTGGTGGTAGTCTCGTCAAAACTCCCGAGCCTCTCCCCCTCACTGGCGGACGGATCGCCCATGCCACTACCTGAAGTCAGATCGGAGTCTAAGTCGCGGTCCCAAGGGGATCCCCTCTCGGTTGTGCGGGATGCAGACCTGGACGTAAGGACCTGCATACGCGGCGAGTTAGTTGCTCGGGCAGAGGCGGGGCCGCTTGACTGAGAGTGCGACGAAGCGGATTCAGATAGCGAGGGGAAGCCGCGGGCGGCCAAACCGTATGAGCGCTTACGAAAGCACTCGCGTGTTCCGTGGTGACCCCCGCAACGTTTACAGTCTGCCGAGCAGCCCTCAGTATTGTAGCCGAAGGTGCCGCACCGCTTACAGTACGCCGTGGTGCACGCAGTCGCCATATGCCCGACCTCACCACAACGCGCGCACACCCGGCGCATGCCTCTGTACTCGCACATGACTTTAGGCCCCGCAATAGTGATGAAGTTGCGGACTGGGCGGCACATCTCAATTTTAACCACACGTACCCCGTTTAACTTGGTCTGGCGAGTGGCTAGGGTGGCGAAGGAAATGCCCTTCACTTTACCAAACTGGGCTAAGGCGTTGCTAAGGGTCTCGTCTGATAAAAAAGCGGGGTAACGGTAAACGTTTTCTTCGTTCAGCGAACTGGGAGCGCAGAGAAAAACACAAAGGACGAAGCGAGGAACCACACAACACGAGCGCTCGTGTTGTGTGGTTCCTCGCTTCGTCCTTTGTGTTTTTCTCTGCGCTCCCAGTTCGCTGAACGAAGAAAATGAATTACCAACTGGCCCACATTTTGATCCTTCTGTAACGGTAAACGTTCACATATGTGACTGGCGGCCCGACTGCCTCTACTGGCACCCTCGCCCCGTTCACTTCAAATCCTTCCGCCACCATTAGCATCGTCGCCTGACCAGCATTGCGGGTGCATACAAGAAATTTCGCGCCCCCCATATGTTGCAGTCGTCACCAGCTGTCTCTTCAATTGCGCCAATTAACTCATCGACAGAGATATCACCCTCAGGCGCGGAAAACATGAAACGATTCTCCCTCACCGGGAGTTCAAATGGCGTGGCCATTCTGGTGGGCGGACCCCGCAAGCCACCGGTTGGGCGTGGCTCGTGGGTGACTTGTAACGTGCAGTCAAGCTGCACTCTGGTAGGAAGCGGCTCAGCCGAGGTGGGCGCCGCGCAGGTCTTGGTGGTACCAGGTCTCCGGGACGGCGGGCGTGAACCGCGGACCTTGCACCTCCTCCTGGCATAGGGTAGGCGGGCTCCAGGCAGCAAGGCCTAAGACCCAGGGATGGCGGTCGCGCGTACAAGACGCCGGCGCCGCGTAGACTTCTTTTGTCGACTTGAACCCCTGAGTCGACGTCAGCGTGACGTGACCCCGGGTCTCGAGCGAGGACTCGAGAAGAGACAGCTAATCGGCGAACGGAGCATCGGCCGTCGATGAACTACTGACAAGCGGCGAAGTGCGTCGGCATTTATACTCTTGCCATCGAATGTTCTAGCGTTATCGCTGGCTATAGCATTCGCTCCAGAATAATATGTACAGTTCGCAGAGTGGGCGTGATCTTATCAAAATGATCTACTAAAGTCCGGAAGCTTCTCGAAAACTGCACGCGCGTTTTTGTGTAGTGTTTTGGGGCGATAACACTAACTGAGAAATGGAACGTGGCAATATTGTTTATGCCGCTATGGAAAGTTGTATTGCGTGTAACAACTCACTTCTCAATGACGTTCGATTTTTTAAGTGTGTGGAATGTGAGAACCTTTATCATTTGGGACAGCGTTGCTCTGGTGTGGCGCAAAATACTTTCGCGGCAAAGAGTCCAAGTAAACATGATTCGTTGGTATGCAGAACTTGTCCTACAGCGAAACAACGTGGTGGTGAGGCATTCTCGCAGGCAGTGGGTACGAATACAACAGAACATTTTTTCTGAACCTGATTTATTGATTGATTTAGTTGATAAGTGGGGTTTAATGTCCCAAAACCACCATATGATTATGAGAGACGCCATAGTGGAGGGCTCCGGCAATTTCGACCACCTGGGGTTCATTGACGTGCACCCTAATCTGAGCACACAAACCAACATTTCCGCCTGCATCGGAAATGCAGCCGCCGCAGCCGGGATTCAAGCCCGCGACATGCGGGTCAGCAGCCGAGTATCTTAGCCACTAGACTACCACAGCGGGGCACTCTTGAGCGAGCTAGTTATGTAAAAACTTAAAATATAGAAAAAATTATTTGTGTTCACAGCAGATATTATGAGCGCTATTTGTCATAGGGACTGGCAATGGAAACGTTGCAGACGGGCAAGGAAAAATGAGGATTAAAAAATTGAATACATGGTTGCCAGGAATAAGGTTGTGGCTCTTTAAAAGTCAGCGAAAAAGCGGTATTTCGTAGAACGATTCAACCAAGCATACAAAAATACGGTACAGACATGAGATTAGATAGATAATCTGCGAGGCAAAAAGTACACGTCCACTCCTCTACTCAAAACGTTTTCCGAGAAACCAGAGATAGTGGTTGATAAGGTCAACCACTTCACGCGTTTTTTTGAGAATTCGCATGCGCGTAAACGCACGTGCATGCTAAAACAATCTGTGCCTGCATATGCTTATTTGCCCACGTTCTCAAAGGAAGATCTCAGGAAAATAATTTTCAGTTTTTGTCCAAATAAACAACAAAGAGTTCATAAATTTCCGGAGCCCTCCACTACGGCGTCTCTCATAATCATATAGTGGTTTTGAGACGTTAAACCCCACATATAAAAAAAATAACAAAGAATTCATAGGGTAGCTTGTGGCCACGCTTCAACGAAACTGTGAAGCATTAGCAGAAGCATTTCTCTTCATGTTCAATGAGTTTTAACCAGTGTATCAATTCCAGAGAAATTAAAACTGCAGT
The DNA here is from genome assembly GCA_013436015.1 of Rhipicephalus annulatus. Lineage (NCBI taxonomy): Eukaryota > Metazoa > Arthropoda > Arachnida > Ixodida > Ixodidae > Rhipicephalus > Rhipicephalus annulatus. The sequence goes on along the minus strand of WOVY01006829.1, from coordinate 970 downwards.
AGTTAGGCCATTGTTTAAAGCAGGCAAAAAATATAGAAAATTGCGGACCAATTTCTATCTTACCTATACTCTCCCAGATACTATAAAAAATTTTCTTCAACGTATGACACCCTTCTTTCGAAAATTCGCGCTAACATCCCGTATTTTGGTTCCTTTGCTAATCGCAGTACAATGCCTTTATTGGAAAAGTTTAGTGATGAAATATGTTTGGCTTTATACAAGAACCTGTTCTGTTGTGTTCTGTTTTTAGACTTCACAAAAGTGTTTGAAATAGTGAACTATATCGTTTTGTTAAAAAAGCTCTTTCGTTTGGGCTTTAGGGGCCCTTTTTGTTATGTAGCCTATATTTACTTACAAGACAGGTCACTGGTGGTCGTTATGGAATGTAGAGAAGTATTAGCAATGGAAAATATATTACTGCTGGTGGACCGCACGGATCGCTGTAGTCACCATTGTTATGTATTTATTTCTGAATGACTTTCCCGGAGGAATTCGTAAATCCACTGTGAACCATTATGCTGATGATACGGTGCTATTAACACGTCAAATACGTTATAAAGGGGCAAAATTGCTCTTCAGAGCGAAATTATTAATGCAATAGTCTAGTTTGAAGAAAACCTGCCTACTTGTAACCGAAAAAAAACAAGCTGATTCTGCTTTCAACGCCTTCTAAAAACATATAATATAGATATGCCAATTTTTTTCACACCGAGCATTGCACCCATGCATTTTTTCAGCAGTGGAAATGTTGAGACATTCAGGTACCTAGGAGTAACTCTTCATAGTGGTATGTTTTGGCAACATCACATGGAATTTATTTGTTCCAAACTGAGAAGTATGGCATATCACTTTTCAATATAATAGCTTGGTCCTGTACCAGTGAAAAAAATGACATCCGCTGCGTGTTGTGGAGAGATATGGTATAAAAGTTTTCGCATTTTGCTTAGAACGCCGGAAAACACGCATTGAC